>JAUMHH010187706.1:0-14393 GCA_032359455.1 Chlamys rubida | reverse complement strand
ACACACATACACCATTATAACAACACACACACACATACACCATTATAACAATACACACACATACACCATTATAACAACACACACACACATACACCATTATAACAATACACACACATACACCATTATAACAACACACACACACATACACCATTATAACAATACACACACATACACCATTATAACAACACACACACACATACACCATTATAACAATACACACACATACACCATTATAACAAAACACACACACACATACAACCATAAGGGCAACACACGCGCGGCCCACATACACTTCCCACAACCCCACCATACTTACTCGGCCCCCTGGCTGTTGATAGTACGCGGGGTTGCTGAGGTCTGGTACAGAACACGACGCCAGTCGCTCTCCCAGCAGGGAGTTATTTTCTGCGTTTAACTGTGTCACCTGCATCTGCAGGTGTTGTATCATTTTGGATGCGTTAATATCGTCATTAGACGGGTGGTTAGGGGGCGTCTGACCCAACAGGCGCTTTTGCTGCTATACCAAGAGGAAAGAGAAGGAGAGAGAGAAAGAAGCAAACATTAATAAAGGTATACTCATGCAGACAGAACTAACAACTCATGCTCATCCACAAGTGTGCTCAGCTAACGTCCGTATGCATTTCCGTTGTTTTAATACAGGGTAATGATAGAGTTAGTTTAATTAGACATCACAGTGTTATGTTGTGCAAATTGGCTAAACTCTGAAGATTTTAAATTAGAATAAATTAATTCAAAGATATTACAGAATTTTTAATTCTGATTGATGATGTCACCATCATTTCATACTAGTGTGGTAATTATTTATTTGCCAGTACCACAAAATAAAATATCCACCATAATATTATGAAAGTGAGTCAGTGACTACATATTTATTAACTCATTGACCCCTGAAGACACATTTGAACTCTTCCAATTCAAAGGTTGGTATAGCTCATTATGAAATTTCAGGGGTGAAGGAGTTAAACTGTAGAACACTAGTGATATTAACCTGTAGGGTCAGTATCTTTATCCCTGTAATTGACCTCTAACATTAATTGTTAATAATGCAGACAGTATTAGCACATTTGTGAATGTTGTACAACATCAACAAGCAGAGTATATATATCAACACAGTTATAGCATACCATACGTAATATATGTGTATATACTTAGACTGCTTTAAAGCCACCTTATTCTAGTACTCAAGTTTTGGAAGGAAATCAATATTAAACGAAAGTGATTATGCACGTCACTTAATATGTAAAATCAGAAACTGATTATACCACCTACAGCATGCGAACTGTAGAGTTTTGAAATATATAAGTCTACATTTTTGAGGACCATGTGGTAGATTAGCCTTTGGCTAAACATGCCATCCTCGTTAAATAAAGTTTATTATAGTTTATTATTATTATTATTATCTCATTTAAAATGGTATTTCATCATTCATACAGAATATTTTGTTTGTATTATTTACTAGAGCGTGCATGCAAATTTCACAGAGAAATGTATACAGTAATTTGCCAGCATTAAGAAAACATGCACTTATCTAACCATCACTAAATCAGTTGGCCCGATTATTAAATCTTCCTATCAGAGAAATTGCAATTAATATAAGGCACCTATTACCAGAGAAAAAAACTTAATAACCAAAAGAAAGTAAAATAAAAATGATACACTCACATTGGACTACTTGTGCATAACAAACATTGCGGCGTTAATAAAGGGCAATGAAAACCTGATACATATGTATATATACAAAAACACACGACAACACCAAAGAAATATGTAAAATATTCAAATAGATGAAGGGAGATAACTCTTACATACCATTGCTAATCGTTTAATTTCGCGTTCCAGTCTGTCCACTTCCTGTTGTTGGTGATCACTTCTTGGTTTAAACTCGTACTGGGGCACCTTTGGGGGCTTGCTGTATTGCCTATAAAGTAAAGATAATGTAAATAATGTTAAAACTATTGTGAGCTTGTGTCTCAACAAATCCTACAACTTTCATCTTTTTTAAATCTATCGGTTTGTAATTGTAATCAAGGAAAAGGTAAATCATAAATTTCAATATTTTCAGTTATGATTTTTTTGTCTTTAAAATATATATTTTGACATAATTCTCATCTACATTTCTGACGATAGCTTAAAAATAATATTGAACATGTGCTTGTTATACAATTTTAGGATATCAAGTACAAAAATATAATTATCTGAAATAAAATGAAGGTATACCAGTTAAACTTTTCATAATTCTTACCAGTTTTGAGAATATTGTTCACAAAAAGAGTCACGTACGACAACAACAAAGTAACAATAGCCATGGTTAGGGTACTATAGACTGTATCTAGTCGACAGAAACACTACCCCAGATATATATATAGATGTAACATGCACCACTGATAGAGCTAATCACCATAAAGACATCACACGTTCAAACCTGACACTTTATTTTTTTGATTGGTTTTCAAATAAAATTGTTTTAAATTGCTGATATGCTTTTCAAAAGTCAACAATTATCTTATAAAACTGATCATAACACTGGTTGATGGCCCAGGTAATATGAAAATTGATATATTAGTACATACATGTATGTACCATTTGTTTGTCATTAAAATCAAAACAGGTTTGAATGTGTGAGTAGAAGGCAAACTACTTGAAGAGCAAATAGAAGAGGGAAATAATAGAAAAGACATAATATGAATAAAGAACTTTTTCTGAATAAAATTGTCTGAAATATTAATACCTAATAACTGCATTACTAATGAAATTCTGAAATAGCCTGGCCTCGATCAGCCTGATGTGTGAACTTGAGATTTGAGAATCAGGAAAACTCTGTGACAAGATATTACTATCCAAGATATCTCTCTAAATGAATAACTTATAAAAAAATATATATATTATTTTGAATTTTTCCTGATATATTATATAATTTAATGTTTCCTGATCTACATACTGTATACAATTTTTTTTATCTAAAAACAGCATACTTTCAAATTGTTTTTTTTTCGTTACGAAATTATTTGATCTATTCTTCAACAATTATACAGACTTTTGCATACTAATGCAGAATGCAAAGCATTAAACCAACAGGGGGGGAAATCTGGAACATTGACAAAAGTATTCCTCTACATTTGATTGAACTTCATTTGTGAGCACAGAAATACTTCAAATTAACTTTACATAAAACTGATGCTGTAAACAAGATATAATGAGAATAAATTACCGCAGTTGAGATTTTAAAATTACACCATTTTTGAGTAATACGTGGCAGAAAACACACTGAAGTGCAAAACACCACACAACAACAGTGTCTAACACTCAACACTTAGTGTTTACGTTTCATTTTCATTTTCCAACTTTTCGTTTTCTTCCCGTATGTTAAATAAAGCGTCGGTTTGTGATTTCCAAGTATCAAAGTTTTTCTTCAAACTACTGAGTTCTTCGTCCTTTTTGCGTAGCGATCGTAAATGGTTTCTGTCTCTCTCCATGTACATCCTGTTCAAGCTGTTCTTCTCAGTAGCATGCTCCTAGTTAATTAGTAATTAGCAAACACACGGATGCACAATGACGTCAATTGAAAACAATTAATACCAAAAAATATCATCAACAATAAATCAACCTTTTTTTGAGATAAAAAGAAAACTACGGTATATATTGGTTTAACCTTGGCCAAATTGCTCAATTCAATTATTTTAGCTAATTTTGAAATTTCTAACTAAAATTGTATGTACAAGATATGAATTCAAAATGGTCTTCTGAAGATGAAGGCCATAGATAGAAATATGTATGTTTATAAAGATATTTTTTTAGCTGCCTTTTGTCATTTTTAATTCTGATGAAATTCAAGAGGTTCAAGTATTTTTTTCTCATACCATAATCAAAATAATTTTTCCATGCCTTTATTCTAAAATTTGAGGTAATAACTAATTTCAAAACTCACTAAACAACTTCGTTTAATTCTTCAAAATCATGTAATTACGGTTTTAACTCAATTACGAGGTAATATCATTAAACAAATCAAAGAATTTTTTTCATTAAATCTATATTTTGTGAATTAATTTTTATGACTGGCTGATTTATTGTTAATAATATCATAATCAACATTTCGTAAATTGATTTGATTTATATTAGTCTGGGTATTAGGACTTCTGTAGCAGACGCAAACAAGACACAGGTATACTTATATCATCTTCTCTATTTATGGGAACAATTTGACTCCATAATCAAGCCACTTAGCAAATAAGCAATTTTTACCTTGAAAAATCATGACAGAACTTGGCTTGACAAGCTGTATCCCATTTTGAAATTATTCAAATTGCATCTTAAATATGTAACAAGTACAGTAATTTGTTTTCTAGTAAAACATCTAGCTCCAAACCCCTTCCAAATAAAATATAACTTTACCACAGAAGGTGTTTGTTTGTGTCTGATACAAGGCAAAAACAATGGTTAGGTAAAATCAACATTAGCAGCAAGCATCTGTCCATCTAGGCCTGATGAATTAAGTCTGATTAATCTTAATATGAGATGAACATTTTGTTGAGATAAGAATGAATAGTTTTCTAAAAATACCTAGCAAGGCCAGCTAATTGCGATAAGTAGAACCTGTCTTAAATCTACTGTAGACACACCTGTAATATTAGTTTAGCACTCTCCAAACTACTGCAGACACCTGTAGTGTATCAGTGTAGTGTAGTCAATGTAATTTTTTTTATTACTGAACACCATAAAGAGAAATAACTCCTGAATTTAAAAATAAAATTGTGCATATTTGAAAATCTTTTTATTCATGCATTACCAGTAAATTAAATATTTTCAACTGTTATTTTCAATATTTCCATTTTTCTTTCAAACTTAGATTTACAAGTAAATGTATTTAAAAATGTATTTTTTGAAAAAGGTGCAAAGTTATCTCTCTTTTGTGAAATCTTGATAGGGAAAGAGTTTTGTCACTTTCTTTTGTGTTCCTTGATGTGTGTGATATGGCCAATTTTGTTGATCAACAAAATACATGTATGGTATGTTCATTGTATCCTAAAAATTGATCAAACGATTTGTGAGTAACGAAATTACTGGTAATGTGCTATATCCCACAAGTTATCACATTCTGACCATCATTTGTTTTATACATGTACATGGTCCAAGATTTTTTTCATCCCTGACTTTTTTTTTTTTTTTGCATCTGTGTTTGACTGACAAATTTCTAGGAGACCTCATTCTTGCATCTTTGTAACATAAAGCATGATGCTATTCCTTCTGACAGGTGTCAGATAAGACAGGTTCTACTGTAACCTATTGGCAATGATTGTTAAATGTAAGCATGCTCTAGCAGAAACAGGGGAGATAATTAGTTAGAAAACAGCAAATCCTCAAATGTTCTTGGTTAACAAAACCTCGGGTCTTACATGTTTGCTGCCAAATCGTTGTTGGGCATGTTGTGAATGAACGTTTCACGTAGTTCATTCTGAGATCCCTGTAGGCAACATAGGTAACGGTAAATGTAATGTCACAAAAAACTCTCCTTAACTTATTAATTATACCCTCAGATTTCCTCTAGGTTTTTTTTAGGGATGTTTTAGAGTCAGAATTAAAACTAATTACATTCCATTTTTCCCTTTTCCCTTTGATTTGAACACCATATAAAAATCTCTAAACCAACAACTGGTAATTCTCTGAGTTTTACCAGTTGTTAATTGGTTTAACACAATGTACTGAACACTTTTAAAAACTTTCGCAAGGTACTTGAATTTGTTATAAATCATTATGCAATCTCACAATTTGCTAAAATTGAATCCCTCACAACAATAACAAACTTTGTACTGTACATAATTGTAACAGAGGTAATTATTTTTCCAATGCCTCCGCTAGGAGTCGAACCCAGAACCTCTGGTTCACTAGTCTTACGCTCTACCGAATGAGCTAAAGAGAAACTCTCCCTAGCCAAGTCGGTAGGGAGCGACTAGTGTTTTACCAGGGTGACATGTATAACAGTTTGACATTTTGTTCTATAGATAACAGCCCGGCCTACCTTTGCTAATTTTGCCTTCAGTCTTTCCAACTCCATGTTTTTCTCCTTCTCCAGTTGTTCCTTTATCTTCTGAACCATTTCATCCTGAAATATCCCATCAGTTGGAGATTTTATAAAGTGGAATGATAAACAGAAATATCTACCTTAAACTGTTTCCCTTTCTATGGGTCAGTGTTCGTCGCATGCAACCATATATACGATTCTAATGAAATTTGCTGTGTCATGAGATTTTCAGCATGTATAACGTATAATTTGTATAGGGTGGCTGACTTTTTAAAGTAAAACACAGCAAAACATATCACTGTTACATTTCATGCAATCATATCAAACTTAAGACTTTGTAAAGTTAAGTTCATAGAAACTAAAGTTACAGAATTAAATCATCTCTAAATCAAGGGATTTACACAATATTGTATTAGTGAAAACTTTTGTTTTGATGTCAAAAACTTTTATTACTTCATGCAGGTTTAAGAAAATTATTACTTTACAATTAAATTGTTACCATGTAATCAAATTGTTATCAGGCATGTAATTTGAATTTTAATCCATGCAAAGAAAGTTGAAGACTGTTTTCTTTAAATATGTGCATTGCCGGTTTCATAAAGTTTTATTTTCTTTTGCTGACAATCAGTATATACCCAGATTAAACAATAAACAGTAAAATGAAAATCGTTTCATTGCAAGGAACATTTAATTTCATGTCATTGACTGCTTGAAATCATTTACTCATGACAGATTTCAATTTTACAGAATGAAGATTAACAATAAAACTACCTTTGTATCTGTACATTTGTATAAATATTAACACAAAAAGTTTATATGCAATCAACTCTCCTTCAGAAATTAATGTAAAAATAACAAGCGATTTAAAAGTGATGTAAGTATGCAAACGCAAACTTTACAGATTAAGGATGACAGCTGTGTCCCGCATACCTTATCACGCTCCGTCCTCATCACGGAGGACTTTTGACTTGTTAGTTCCTGTTTGAGTTCTTGCACAAGGTTACGTAGCTCCTCATTACACGCCCGAAGGTTAGCCTGTCACACAACACATAAAGCCATGACATCATCACACAAAAGTATGACATCATGATATCCGTATTACACATAAAGCCATGACTTCATCACACAAAGGTATGACATCATGATATCGGTATTACACATAAAGCCATGACATCATCACACGAAAGTATGACATCATGATATCAGTATTACACATGATGCCATGACATCATCACACAAAAGTATGACATCATGATATCGGTATAATACCATAACATCATCGCATTAATTGTTAATTTCACGACAAACTAATCACGACTAGGTCAGAAATTTCAGAACATCACTGCAATGATGAAATGTTTCAATTAACAACTTGAGACAAAGAGAACATTTCTGGAACAATTCAAATATGTTTTGTACGTTGCATTTCTGCCTTTATACTTATAGTAGGGCACTTATATTTTGAGGACTTTCGTGCTTCGTCATGTTTGCCCGATAAACAATATCTGAATTAATATATAAACTCTGCAAGTAAGTTTTTTTAAGGATCCCTGTCCCACTGCACTGGGGATTTTCTAATATACCGTTACCTCCCATTAACTTCCGTTTAGATATAGCTGTAGCACTGGGCTAGTACACTCCCGTAGTACACTTCCGTTGACCATGTAGCTCAGTTGGTAAGAGCGATAGTATAACAATCTGAAGTCCAGTGTTAAAACCCTAATCTAGCCCTGCTGAATCGTTTCCACTTAGAACACTGTTGTTGATAATATTACAAAAAAAAAAAAAAAAAAAAGTTCCCAACAATAAGTTACAGTTTTTGGCAGTGGTATGGGGATCCTTAAAAGAGATTTAGTTAAGAATGATACTATATATAGGAATGTTGACTAATGACTTTTAAAGGGAAATGTAACCCAATGAAACTGTTCTGGGGACAAAACGAAGAGGGTATGTCACTGCTATACTGAGTATACCCATAGTTTGGCAATATTGATATTCAACAAATATCTTTTTCATATGGAGGCCACATGGCCTATTCATGGACTAGGTATATTTTGTGTATTATGAAGCACTCAAGTAATATTTTTGGTCAAGAATGTCTAGCCATCATGGTCATTTCTAAATTGAAAGTAGAAGCTTGTTTATAATAGAAATCAATCAATGTTAAATGTTTAAAAAGGATTAATTAAAGTTTTTGAAAACAGAAATGCATTCAATATCTACAATTTTTCTACAACAAAAAATTAAACAGTTATATTAGGTCCTGCATTCTCAAAAAACAAGTCAAGCTCATAACTAATTAATTCCTCCTTAACTGACTTTTTGCCATTTTTTTTTTTATTTGGTACCAGAAACAGCGATAAAAAGAAAAAAAAAATGTTTAAATACAAATTCATATGAAATCTTTTCACAAATTAAAATAAATAAATTTTATATTTTAAGTGCAAGCAAATCAATGCTGTTAAGAAAATAAGTAACAGTAAAACCTTGTTATACTGCCACCATTTGTCCCAGTTTTGGCATTATAAAGAGGTTTGACAATAAATAGAGGAAAATGTATAAAGTATTTTTTTTAAGGAAAACGAGAAAAGGGGATAGTGAATTTTTTTTTTTTTTTTTTACTTTATATGGTATTTCAACTTAAAAATTTTCCATATTGAAAGTGATCCGAGTCACCCCACAAATAAAAGTAATTATGGCAAAAACTATCTTTTAGGAAATTGTGTCATAACTTCAATTGTTTTTTTGAGAAATCTAGGACATGTTAAGCCTCCACCTGCTTCAAAAGACAGTAGGTTAGATTGAATACAAAAACATCATCGTTTCTAAAACATGTGGTTTCTAAAATTTCAATTTCTTGTTGTAGAAGTTCTTTAATTTTTTTTTCAATAAAAACATACAGTTTTTCCATGCAATTTAGCAATAAATCAAAACAATTAAATCAGTAAGATTACTGAAAACACATTTTCTCATTTCTAGTACAAAATCATGCATCTATAAATAAAGGTTGACCAGCTTGCTACAAAACATTTCAATACAAAGTATTTTTATGAAATATTCAGCATGCTTCTTCATTTTTCTACAAGTGAAACGTAGACATAAACCTGTATACAATGTATTATTAATAATAACGTATCGAGCGCTATTTACATACGGCGTTGGCTGCCGTGACTACAGACGAAGCGACATAGATGCAGAACAGAGACAGACAGGGGAACCAGGACAAACCACCACACCTAATAACAGACCTTGTCAGGACACCACTTGTGAACACGTACTCATTACAGTTTTTCAGACTTATTACCTTATTATTGATTAAGCAATTAATTATCAACCAAATATCCGGAGAAGACTTATATAGGCACTGCCTGTTGTCTAATCCTTTTGTTAACCCTTTCAGCACTGTAGACCATACTGGACTCATCCATATCAATGCATGGTAGAGCCTACTAAAGTTACATAGGGGTGAAAGGGTTAACTCAATAAGATTTGTTGAAACCAAATAAAGGAACGAGGATATTACTTTCCCTTTGTAACTTGTTTATTTGACTTTGAATCGTCAACTTCCCCAGGTCAACATCCAGCACTGACCTTGAAATGTCAATTTCCAAAGGTCAACTTACAGCTTTGATCTTAAAATGCAAATTTCAAAAGGTCAATTTATAAGCTATTTAAAATAGCCAATTAATTAAATGCTAATTAAGCAAGGTAAGACTTGTAAATGAAGCTGAAATGCCAATTTCTCGAGATCAATCTGCATAAGTTTGACCTTGAAATGCTGAATCCAAGGTCAATTCAAAGGTTTTACCAGGAAGAACGGATATTTCATCTTTAAGTCCCATTTTTCCATGATCAAGTCAATACTATACTCTGGGACTTGTATTGACATAATCATGAAAATGAAAATATGATTTTCCAATTTTTACGATAGAAAACACTTTTAACATTTAACATTCAGTGTGGTGGTTTTGCAGTCCTGTGAACAGATTTGTATAAACAAACCTCGGTATAGCCATTGTTATACCATCCTTCCTGTTGGACCTGATACAGAAAATGTAACATAAACTGCTTGACCAGGATGATCAGGTAAATTAAGGTGAATGCCCTCAGACACAAACGTATCAGACTGAGCTTAGAGTACAATAATTCACTTTAAAGTTTTACTCTTTCCAAACCAAAGCCAGATACATGCAGTATTCAGTTCAATCTGCGGATTTTCTAATCTTCAAAATATAATCTGGTCATGTATGTCAAGTTATACTAGAGTGTGTATAATGAAATATACTTTCTTGTGATGCATGTGTGCTACTATGTCCAGAGAGGAAGTGGAAATATATGAGAATTGGAAAACTTATTAAAATAAATATTTATGTGGTAATTAATATGCCTTATATGTCCCAACAGATTTAAACAATGATCAAGTTTTGTTCTTCTTTTTTTATCAAGTCAGTTTTCCATATTTTGTATAAGTATACTTAGATAGTTACATGACTATGATACAAATAATATTTAGATCCAAAGAGGGAGAGCATGTGATATAAAATAAGCTTGTGACAATGAATATGTGATACACTGTACAATTGACAGATCTAGACTTGCTCAAGTTTACAATGTAAATGAGATTTGTAGCACATCAAACATTTAAGTTACCTCCCCTTAGTAAAATTTGTAAGTACATTTTAGATTATAATAGAAATTGGACATACAACATAGGAAAGGGGACTTACACATCACTTATAAAGGGTGGTGAGTTATGACTATGAATCATCAGAAAAGGGAAATAACTCATCTCAAAGAAATGGAAATCAGAGTTATTCATCATATAAAGGGAGATAATTCATCACTAAAATGGGAAGTCATCTGTAACAAGGTAAAGGAAGTAATGCACCACTACGAAAAGAAAGGGGAGTAACATCATCACTTATTTATTGAAACGATTCATCAGTAAAGGGAGATAATTCGTGGCTAAGAAAGGGAAGTAATTCATCACAGTTGATAACCAGAGAAGACTTGAGCAATCCTAGCTTTGAATTGTGTAATTGAATTTTAACTAATGGTGTATATTGTGATGCTAATTTAAGCCTGTTAGTGTAGTTACATACCAGGGCTGAGGTAGTTGGTGTTCTGACCTGGCTGTCACCTTGGAAACTGAAAAACACACAAAGCAAAAAGTAAGATTTTAATACTTCTATATCTCAGATATGACTTTTTACAATTCAGGATATTTCATAAGTTAAGAAACAACATGAAATATACCTGTAATCAGCTATACTGTACAAGAAAAAGCATATTTTGTTTTGTTTATTATTGTTTTTGAGTTAAACATTGTTTGGCTTTGAAGGGCTAGTATAACACAGTTGGTACAATTGTGTAGAACTGACTAAAAGTTGCAGGTTTGATTCATACAAACAACAGTTAGGCAGTGTGATTCAAACTAACAACAGTTAGGCAGTATGCAGTGTCCTTATCCCTGAGTGGTCCCATCTATATAACCAGCTGTATAAGTGGGCATCAGCTTTGCTGATGTGTAATCTTGTGAAAGACTGGTGTCCTTCCTGAAGGGAGTCATCTTCTCTCAATTAATCCATACAGACCCAAGATTTTCTATATTTTTCCATAATATATTTTACTCTGACCTTTTCTTACCTGGCCATCTTAATCTTGACCCGATTTTCTGAGTTTTAACTTTTCTTGAAGAGATGACGATGACCTACTTTACTGTGTTAACCTTGACCTCATTTTTACAACTTTACACACATTTTTTGAAGTGATGACATTTTTTTGCTTTGTTATGTTAACCTTAACCTATTATTCTAAGTCTGAACATATTTTGAAGTGATGACATTGACCTACTTTGCTATGTTGACCTTGACCTAATTTTCTTAGTTTTAGTTTTTTTAAAAGAGGACCTTGACCTACTTTGCTAGGTTGACCTTGCGTGGACCAACACCTAAGACATTTGCTGTTCGGCGACATTCCTCATTGACTTCGTTGACAACGGTGCGCTCCATCCTGTCGAGGACCGTAGAGTTCTGTCTATCGTGGTGTATCCATTGGATACGCTCCGTCTTCAGCTTCCGTAACTCCTCCTCCTGTTGTCTGACAGTCTCGGTGAGTTTGTCAATCTCCCGCTGGTAATCCTGATTGCAAAGAAAAAATAAAATGAACCAAGGATGATATATGTACTGATAATCTATCAATGGCTTGAACAACTGATCAAAGTAAGATTCAGATTTTAACTTTACTTGCGTTAAACACAACATTGCTTATTTCTTCAACACTACATTACACCTGACATATTAAAATGTCCTTGACCTTTCCCTTAAAGGGAGTATTAAATACATCTCGAAATCTTGATCATGATAATTTACATATTGACCAACCTGTGTCATCTTTTCCTTGACTTTGTCAAAATCTGTCTGCAGTTCATTTCGGACATTTTCTTTGGCCTTTGACACAGCAACCATTTTATCATGCATAGCTTGTTTGTTCTGCTGTTTGCCTTCCTCCAAGTCCTGGAAAAAAAGATTTTTCAGAAATCAGGTTAATGTATATATATCATATATAAACATACAGAGTTTATTACACCTGAGAACAGTGACTGTAATTTGAACATGATGTTTAACCTGTGTTGTTGTAGCCAAATGACCCCATCGACCTGTATTATAATTCATTACACTACATGCTGTTCAAGTTATTTCTCCTATATTTTCATAGTAAAATCAAATTTCCCATGTTTCTGTCATTATATATAGCCAGCTACGTAACAGATAATGTGTAATCGCCATGATCCTTCCAAAATTCTTGGTAACGATTTTTGACAAGTTCTTATTTTCCTAAACTGCTAAGTGTCCTGGGTGCTGATTACAGTTTGAAAGATCTAATTTGTCGAATCAAGTTATATTATATACTACGTCTTTTATTGCAGAGATCCACCCAAACATCTCAATATTCATCTTGATTTTTACCCTTTTATCTCTTTTACTGTTAAGTCAATGTGAACCTCCCCAAAATTTCTTGGTATCAATTTTTGAGAAGTTCTTAATTAACTAAACTGCTAGGTGTCCAAGGGTGCTGATTACAGCTTGAAAGACCTAATTGATGTATATATGGTTCAATACACAGGTTTCTGGATTATTGAGGGTTTAGTTTAGACAGGTACACTTAGTGATGGTACGGTTCAATATACAGGTTTCTGGATTAGTGAGGGTTTAGTTTAGACAGGTACACTATGTGACGGTACAGTTCAATATACAGATTTCTGGATTAGTGAGGGTTTAGTTTAGACAGGTACACTATGTGACGGTACAGTTCAATATACAGATTTCTGGATCATTGAGGGTTTAGTTTAGACAGGTACACTATGTGAAGAATTGTATGTACTACAGAAAACACAGTTATCTTCCGTTTTTTTATTTATAAATGTTGACTCTTTTAAAGACGACAATTAAAACATATCTTATGTCTTTTAACAAGTTTCACCAAGACAATAAATTCAAGTAAAACAAATAATTATTTCTGACGACTGAAAAGTTGTAATGAAGTATGTTTCAACCTTTAACGCTGAATGAATCCATTGTGAAATGACTTAAACTTTAAAAATACTTATTGGCTTTATCTGTCACAAAGTCATACAAATTATAACATGACAAAGACCTCAGTATCTTAAGAAGGTCAACAAAGGACAAAAAAGTGAAAATAAATGGACGTTATGTCGAGATAACAATGCAAATCTCCCAATACCCATGACAAATATTTGAGATTAAAGAAATTGAGAAGATAAGAATTGTTCCCGTTGTATTTTAATCGACTGAATTGTCGTGCGTCTCTTTCAATGTAAGTGTGCTGTAAATATTGATAAAATCCATACAAACATTGACAGTTCATTTATAGCACTTTTCTAATCCGTATCTCCAGTAAGCTTGTCCCCGGATCACAATCATGTGCAGGCTTGTATTTTAAGTGTATAATTGATAAGGCACAGTGAATTTCATGAAGTGCCTGGTAACAAGTAATGTGGACTGTTTAGCAGTGTTAAATGTCAGGTATAACTTGCATGCATGTAAATGCAGATTATTGTCCCTATTTTTAAACAAGAATCATAATTATGTGAGTTCTATAACACAGTGAAATGTATTAAATCGCTATAATATCACATTTCTACAAATATTTTTGTTCACAATGTATAGGATTTCAGATTAGAGATATGTTTTACATGAAATGCTGAAAGTCAGTTGATTGTTTACAAATTACAGCATATTATACATGTTTTTGTCAAATCAAGTTATATCCTACCAAATCAAGTTATATCCTACCAAATCAAGTTATATCCTACCAAGTCAAGTTATATCCTACC
>JAUMHH010187684.1:0-14393 GCA_032359455.1 Chlamys rubida | reverse complement strand
CACATACACTACACGCATGCATCTTGCACACAGGGGAGGCCGTCCTTAAATGACCATAGCTGTTGATAGGACGTTAACCAATACTAAACCAAACCTCATCCTCATCCTCATCATCATCATAATCACGATATAAAAATTAAAAAGACAGCATGATCTCTACACTCGGCCATCATAATCATCATCATCATCATCTGAGTGAAAGAAATAGAAAGAGAGACTTTGGAAGTATTTTGCGGAGAGAGAGAGAGGTTTGGAAGAATTTGGCGGTGGCAGGGATTCAAAATTGTACAAATGGTGAATCCCCCTCTCCCCTGGGGGCTGAGGGGCAGGACCAAAAAGGGCAATTGGGCCATATGGCTTGAAGTGACTACTTGTATGTAACCAAGAGATGGATATCAATCCTATTTGTTTCGAAACATTCTCAGTTGACGTGGTTCAAATGTGTGCCAGTTGAAGGGCTGAGGCCAAGAGGTAGCACCAAAACTTAACTTGGCAATGATTTAAATCCTCTTAAAAATCATATATGCAATGGCTGTGTAGATGAGAACACATGTGCTACAAAGTTTGCTCCAGTATTAACATGACAAATTGTGTAATACCTGTGTGTGATGGCATATACGTGTGTAATATCTGTTTGTGATAGTATATACATGTGCAATACCTGTTATGATAGTATGTACATGTGCTACAAAGTTTGCTCCAGTATTAACATGTGTAATACCTGTGTGTGATGGCATATACATGTGTAATACCTGTTTGTATTAGTAAAAACATGTGTAATACCCGTGTGTGATGGCATGCATATACATGTGTAATAGCTGTTTGTGATAGTATATACATGTGTAATATCTGTTTGTGATGGTATATACATGTTTCTACCACTATTGCCCGTGTTTATCAACTCTCAGACGATTGAATATCTGCACTTCTGGTTGATTAACAAGTTGTGCAGTTGATTAACACGCTGTGCAGTTGATTAACACATTCCGGCATTTTGATTGGCTGAAAATATGCACTTTGACCCCGCACTACTTTTCAATCTGAACTGTCGTCTGTCAACATCAACATGGCCGAGTTGTCATTGCTGCCGCTGTTACAGATAGGTGATCGGGTGAAGTATCTGTATACACCAACAACTACACTCGTTGCAGATAGGTCGTAAGAATTGTACCTGCTGCCCCCATTGCATGATCGTAAGAAGGCGACTAAATTGGGGATCTTATCTTTTCTATTCTTTCTAAAGAACTTTCTCCTTCCCAATGTCTTCCTTGACAATGCCTCACTTTTGGCCTTTAGTTCAGCGTTCGCCCTTGTGAGAAAGGCTTTGGGTTCTGTCCCCTGGCCGAGACATACCAGTCTGTAAAAATGGTAGTTTCTACTCCTGCTTAACGCTCAGCAATTTAGGAGACTCCAAAAACACACACGCATACACTACACACATGCATCTTGCACACAGGGGAGGCCGTCCTTAACTGACCATGGCTGTTGATAGGACGTTAAACAATACTTAACCAAACCAAACCTAGTGAGATAGCACTATAAAGTCGGCAACAGTTCCGAGCTATCACAAGGAGACAAACACGAACATATCGCAGCCTCCAAAAACACACACGCATACATCTTGCACACACGGGAGGCCGTCCTTAAATTACCATAGCTTTTGATAGGACGTTAAACAATACTAAACCAAACCAAACCTGTTTGTGATAGTATGTACATGTGTAATATATGTTTGTGATAGTATATACATGTGTAATATCTGTTTGTGATAGTATATACATGTGTAATATCTGTTTGTGATAGTATAAACACGCGTAATACCTGTTTGTGATAGTATATACATGTGTAATACCTGTGTGGGTGATAGTATATACATTTGTAATAAACTGTACCTGTTTGTGATGGTATATATACATGTGTAATACCTATGTGTGATACTATAAACATGTGTAATACCAGTATGTGATGGTATATACATGTGTAATACCTGTTTGTGATTGTATATACATGTGTAATACCTGTTTGTGATCAAACATGTGCAATATCTGCATCCTGTGTATTATAAAATATAATCCAGATGTCTTTATATAGAAATATTGAGTAGGTTATATTTTGATTTGTATACAGATTATAAAAAGTATATAGAGCACTTCTTTTCTCTTCTTTCTAAACAACTTTCCTCGTCCTAATGTCTCCCTGACAACGCCTCACTTTTGGCCTTTAGTTGAGCGTTCGCCCCTGTTAGGAAGGCTTTGGGTTCTGTCCCCCGGCCGAGACATACTAGAGACCCAAAGAGCTCCCAAAACACACACGCAGACACTACACGCATGCATCCTACGACACAAGCCCTGTGGGGTATTTAGAGCAAGCACGCCACATGTTACTTGTGTTTCTGAACGTAAATTAATAATATAGTTATCCACTCGACACGCACTCAGCCTGTAGCAATTATAATTTCGTAAAACAATTAAGGCAACGCCATGCGGGGCATACTCAGTACTAATCATCCAGTCCTTGAAGTGGTTGTTGTCAATCCCTGCTTAACGTTCAGCATCCAGGGTTATCACATCAACTGGTTTACTCGTCTTCAGTATAATGTGACCGGGCGGAACATTGTGCATGGTGGAGGGGACGTTAACACGCTCCACTTAGATACTGTATATCTACTGCTACCTACAGTATGCTTTATTAGAGGCGACCAATCTTTAGTTTACAGTAAATACGTTAAATTGCATTTTAATTATGCAGATCAATCGATGAACTTTTAACAACCTTTCTATCCAGATAGTGTAATTTTTATAACAACTCTATATATTAATTGAACGGGCTTCATGTTTAATATGGATGTAACCGATTTGCGTTCATAGCGGCATGAAAATAGAAAAAAACGCCATTAAATCCATACATTTACATTTTCACTATAGAACAATTGTTTAATTTAATTTATTTGTTCTTAAATAATTAACTTATTTACTGCGTTTTGTATATGCATTATCCTTTAAACGACATTGGCGGAACAACCCTATTTAAATTAGCGTAAATGAAACAAGGTGAATCTATGACGTCATAAGTAAAAAACGTGTTACATCAGGAGAGTTTTTGCTTGCATACTCAAATAAAATGCATTTTTGCTAGTAATGTTCATATAGTTGGTTGCAGCGCAAATGTAAATATATACATACCAATTACTATATGCATTTGTCTGTTGTCAAGTGTCTGTCACATTACCTAACATTTTCAATGTTTTACCCCAGTTGTTTTACCAGGTCGAGTGGGAGTGACTCCGTCCACCTGTTTAACATACAGATACACCTAATTTCTAGATTTTGTTTTCATTTCACATTGGGTTATACGAACAACTACAATGTATCACAATAATTTTGTCACTACATTTGATCAGATGTTTGGTATTAATTCACTTAAACTCACGTAATCAAGATTACTTTTTTTACAATCATTAGCCTTCGGTTACATGCTTACCGAGGAGATATACAAATACAACAACATATTTCGTAAAAGTATATACATTTTATTTTTATGTTTTTTTTTGTATTATCCTGTCATGGTTATTGTTTTTTTTCTTATTTGCCAATACACCTATTCAATTAATTCGGATCGGGTGCCAATATTGGATCATACTGTCGTTATTACTTGAGACATATACCTGTCTGTTGTAACATATAATTGTAAAGAAAACACTTCCGAGTAAATCAATTCTTCCCTGCATTTTACAAAACAAAATTAACAACATTAGGTCCACGATTGCTTCCGATTTTGCAGTAACCAAATTGTTTTCAATGTTGTCTTAATCCCTAACTTGCATGAGTGATAATATATAATATGTTATTAACAACCATCATACAAACAAATGTAATTGGATTAACGCGGATGCGCCAGAGCAATGATTTTAAATTTAAAGCCAGTAAATAACAGGCGGACGAACATTATCAATTGGCCATGTGGAATTGTAGATATCAAAAAGAATTTAAATGAAAATATTTTTCAAAGACACAAAAAATAGCTCTGATGGTCAAATCAATATTCCCTCATCAGTTGTCTCTAACGTCATGCAGTTGTATACACCAGGTCTATTTTCTTTCCCAAACCTGCACGTCTTTTTATGTTTCTTTTTTGAATTTTGAAATATTTATTTCAATCAATCGATTCAATGTGAAATGGGAAATTACATTCAATATAAGCATTGGTCAGGAACATAAGGTATTAATATGTAGGTAAGTAAGAACATTTACTATTTTACAAGTATTTTACTTAAAGTTATATTTTAATAGTAGTCTTGTTGAAGCGTTTTTTGTATGTTTAAAGCATAACACTTAATTTGTTTAAACCAATTAACGTTTTTATGTATTACTATAGCTGCACTAGTTCAACAATGCGCTAAACTTGGAGTATGAGTTCTCTATAAAATACTGTAAACCGGTTAACAGTCGCCTAGTCAGAATTTCGGCCTTCACTAGTAAAATCTTTATATAAGCCCAGTGATATTTCTTAGCCCTTTACATATAATGACTATACGTGATGTACAGTACATAATTGTTCGCTTGGGATAAACTCGCCCTCATTATGAAGGACAAACAAATAAATTTAAAGTACGACAAAGGTAGTTTTTCACTTGTAACATAATCAATATTTTATAAATTTTGTAAGAAAAATGCATGAGAAGGGCTTTGAATTGCTTTTACACAATTAATCTAAACCGTGTATAAATGATGCATAGTATGTGTCGGGCGTTAATTGCATACACGCACCCCGCCAAACTTGTTCCAATCGATATATTATGCTTTTGATGTTTGTCTTAGCTTTCATCGATCGATAAGTTATTCAAGTTAGTCGTGCATATTTTATAAACCTCTTTGCGAACGTATGTGCATTGTCAGCGTTCAGGCTGTTATCAGAATTATAACCTGCAGCGGATATTACACACTTATGCTGACTTTCATACACCAATTAGTACGTGGCTATGCCTTTCGTTGAATTTTCTCTTTATATGTGAGAAAATCATGTTTCCATACTTAAATGCAATCTTTAAAGCACGGACAAACAAAAGTGCTTACATTAATTTCTTTTTGTAACAAAGAACATACAACGAAAGTTCAAGTATGTACGAATTACAAAACTGATAACGTTCACCATAATAAACCTCTTACGGAAACTCATTTTACAAGATCGCAACAAATTGGATACAGGTCTTTATGTTTTTCTTTTCTCTTCTCTTCTTTGTGACGATGTCTCCCTATGAAGATTCGGGGAATCATACACCTGCTGTATCCCACTGCATGTCGCAGAAGACCACTAAAATGCTAATTTGAGCGCTTGGCAATGTGGGTTAGGCAATAGGTGTCTGTCCAAGCGCTTGGCAATGTGGGTTAGGCAATAGGTGTCTGTCCAAGCGCTTGGCAATGTGGGTTAGGCAATAGGTTTCTGTCCAAGGCAACCGGTGCAGGTTCGGGGAATAAGACTGCTGTATCCTATTGTATGATTGTAAGAGGCGACCAATGTCGCCCCTGCAGATAATTGGGGGGGGGGGGGGTCTTCCTGTTTTGTATTTAGGTGACAAGGAAGAAACCAAAATTGATCTGCCGCCCACATTGCAACACTCAGGATATTTTTCGTGTTCCTTATCTCTCCTGTCTTCTTTCTTTTCTATCTTCTTTCTGTTTCAGGCGGTGTGTTCCTAGGCATCCGTTCTCATATGACCCTGGCTGTTGCGATGACGTTAAACTTCAAACAAACGAAACATACTATCCCTAGGACGGTTTAAGTTCTTAAAAATGATACTTGATGTTCCATGATTAACGTTCAGTATTTAGGTCTGTTCGCTTTATTGACCGTCTTCGTACCTTCGCTGTTGCGAGAAGGTCAACTCAAACTAAATTTTATTTTGTTTAACGCCCTACTAACAGCTAAGGTCATTTAGGGACGTGCCACCGTGTAAGTTGTAGATGCGTGCATGTGTGCTGGAGACAGGTTATGTTTGTGTACTTACCTCCCTGTGATAGCGCGGATCTGATGCCGACTTTATAGTGCTATCCCACTGAAATACCAACTAAATGGGAAACATTTCTGGCAGATGTTGAAGTTGGAGCAACATAGATTTATATATGATATCGTTAGTTTTATACATAATATTATTAACAGATATTTCATTAACTACGAGTACCTGCAGTACTTACCCTCGAGTATGAGTTTCGTTTTGTTTGTTTTGGTTTTTGTATTGTTTCACGGCCCATCGACAATGCGAGGCATAAAGGGCTAAATAACACGTCAAAATAGGCAATCACAAAAATGAATAAATCAAACTAGAAATAAAAGGGTTTAAAAGGGAACGAATTGGCTGTAAATCATATCAAATCTTATTATGAAGATCAATATAGTGTTAATAATCACATATTGATTGAACAGAAACTGTATCAAATACACTTTTCATACACGATACATTATAGAATATGTCACGTTTTTGTTTGAAATCTGTGCATTCAATCATAATATATATTATGGTTCCTTCACGTGTTAAAATGTGTTTGCATTCAATAGAAATACTTAATTTATTATGTCTGTTTGCGAAAACAAAAGTAAAAGCCTAATGACAAAATATTTAAGATATATCATATACATATCATAATTTCAATGACACAATTATATTTTGCAAATTCACTTTATCCCAGCACGACATTTTTACAACTCACAACAATATCGTTATCATCACATTTATTTCAGTTAAATAAAGTTGCAGCTGCCTTACCTATCCTCATACTATATCTTTGTCGTGTATGGAATTGGAACTCATTGATCGATATTTTGAGCACAATAAATTTGTCTGTGAAGGTCAAAGAATTTGTAAATCCAAATAAACATGAATTGTTTATCGACTTTTTAAAAGGTATCGTTGTAGATCTTTTTTCTTTGTTCATAATTTGCCCGTGTTTTGTTCGATTTTGGTTTTGTTGACACTTCAGTGCTCCTTTTGTTTTTCTTATATCCTGTTTGCTCACCTACCCATCCCTTACGATAAGTACCTTGATTGATTTTAACTGGTTATTAACATGATTTTTGTTTGCCTTGCAGCTTGTAGCTTCAAGTCCATCATCTAAGGATAGCCGATTCAAGAATGAGAGCCCGTTACCCATATGTGCTGTGTATAATAGGAATCGTTTTATTATCGATTTTCATAATTGCTCAATATTTACCCAATACTTCACAGACAAAAGTGTATGCAGCAGTAGACACTTTTAAGCAAGTCGACCATATAAAACATACTATCCAATTACACGTTGTAAATGAGAAGCCCTTTCAACCCATGGTTTTCATACCAAAACGCGACACATCATTTGATTACAAGAAAACAATGGCTGATATGAACAGCGCAAGAGTGGACCAGGCAGAACCTCGGTTAGCGGACATCATAAGAAACTACTATATGGAGCCGCCATCTTTGGAACCTTACAATCTGACCGTTCCCGACAGACTAGAATACTCCAACGGGCAAACTCCATTTGTCGATAGCAGACTTAATTACATTGTAAGTAACTAAAGTATTAGACTATTAGTCGACAGCGGACTCGGCTTTTTTTAACTTAATTGCTTAACAACGCTATTCTCCAAAACTTTTAACAAACATTCGTTGTACTGTTCTATAAAAACCGGAACAAATGCACCCCAGTCCCCCTGCAGAATCATGCTTGTTTCTTCCTTGTCCTCTGCTGAAGGGACATTAAAGAAACCAAGAGTAGACGTGTTGTATCCCCCTGCATATCGTAAGAGGCGACTGTAGTGGGGCTCAAGCAAATGCGGGCACATTGAAGAGAAATTTATAAAATTGATCTACTGCTCCATGGTAATCTCTGAAATATTCCCATTATCACTTACCTACTTTTTCTTTCGTGGTGTCCCCTAAAAAGTCCCCTCTTCATATGACCATGGATGTTGCGATGACGTTACACTACACACAAACAAAACAAACAACCAGCACGGTTGCATTGGCAAATCGTATATTTCCTTGCGCGTTATTAACATCGATTGTTTTTTAACCTTCGTGAGGGTGCTTTGTTGTTTTGTTGTTACAACCTTTTTTGGAAGAAAACGTGGCCTCACTTGGATCCACGTAGGTTTACATGGTAGATGTCATCTATGAAATAGAACTTTACCCAATACCTGCTCATATTTTCCTTGTATTATTTCAAAGGTCACCATGTGGATCCTTACCTGTTCATAATTAGCCCTAGTTTAATAATTAATAATTTAAAAATCGAATAACGGTTTTGTTCTATTGTTATTTCAAGGTTCAATATATTTTTTCCTTACGTTTCTTTATATTGTTCTAGGAAGATGGGTTTTATATTGAATGTGGAGCGCTTAACGGCGAGAAAGGTTCTAATTCTTTCTTCTTTGAGAAAGTAAGGAAATGGAATGGACTGCTGATTGAAGGAGACCCATCAAATTATGCCATGTTGAAATCAAAACATCGAAAGGCACTGACAATGAATTCCTGTCTGTACCCGCATACTTATCCATCAGAGGTAAATCACATGTTTATATATTTATTGCTTATTTTGTCTTTCGATTGTTTTTGCTTAATAAATAGACATCCAAAATAAGCATTTAAGAAGTTCGTTTTCCAATATTTAAACCGCCAAACATTTCAATGTTTGCGTCAACACTCCATCCTATCGTAAATACCATCGGTCCAAGTGCCGCATGATTTTCTGTTTGTTTTCATTACATAAATATGCAAGATACTTTTAAAGCACTAAACTAAAATATAAAAAAAATGTATCGTTCCAACAAGCTGTTAAAATTTAGAATCGGGGATTTTCTTTCTTGTCTTCTGTTTGGGGACGTTGAAGAGAAAAATTCTCCTGCCCCATTACAATCTTCTTTCTTTTTGGTGGCATCTACAATTAGGGCTATGTTTCGTCTTATTCAAAGGGATTTTGATTTGTTTTTATTGAGATTAACAACCTATTTAACAGTTATGTTAATTAAAGCACGTGCTTACATGAGAGGAATGTGTGCTAGTATGTTGACTATTTATTTCCTTGCTTTAATAACAAGTTTTGTTATTTATTTAGCTTTTGTTACCTGTGTTACACTGTAAATGGTTTGATACATGTTATGCACAGTAAATAAGAATTAGTAATTTAAAAATGGTGACCTGGACAACCTCGTCTCGGCAGTTTTCTCTGTAGCTGGATTACCATTCACCTATGTTAGGCTTTACAGAGTGGAAGTTCTTTAATTCAATTATTTAAAACTTTGATTAGACACATTTTGTCACGGTTTAAAATCTGTAAAATAAAGCTTAAAATCACCAGATATTAATAATAAAGCCGCGTTTGCGGTGCCATCTGCTTTCAGTACCTGTTTTTGTTTTGTTTAACGTCCTGTTAACAGCTAAGGTCATTAAAGTATTACCTTCGTGTTTGAAAAGTATACGTGCTTGTGTGTACGTGTGCTAGAGACATGGAATTTTGGTGTATTTTCCTCCTTGTAATAGGACGGATCTGATGCCAACTTTAAAGTGCTACCTCACTGAAATGCTGAAGGCACCCAGCACGTCATTCCTCCCTGTCACATTATACTTACTACAGGTAAACTCTTCGTTGCGAAAACCCTAAATAATGAACTTTTAGCAGGGATTGAGGTATGTCGCGGTATTAGGACAGAATCCATTGCCTACCTTAATTGGGCGAATGCCAAAATGAAGTATTGCCATGTAAGGCACTAGAAAACTAAAAATTCTTGAGGAATGCGAGAAGAAATAAAAAAAAAATCCCAAACGTTGCCATGTGGGTAGCAGGTCTATTCTTTCTCCAAACCTGCAGGGGATTCATTTTCTGGAATTCCAACATGTCTGGGACCCCAGCATAATGGAATTTGACATGTTACGAACAGTACATCTGTTGGTAGATTACGTCGAAATTCAGCCAGCACGGGAAATAATTTACAATGATATGAGGAATTTCAAATCTCTTTTAGAACAGTAAATGTAGCTACCCGGAAGCTGTTCAAAAAGATATAGATAATCATAACCGCTTTTACTTACAGAGTTGTTTGGTCTTTAACCCTTTCGTTTGTTTGATGTAATTTTTTTGCATTATTTCCCGACCTTTTGTTTATTTTGTTAAACATCCTACTAACAGCTAAGGTCATTTACGGACGTGCCTTGGTGTATGGTGTGAATGCGTGCTGGATACAGGGTATGTTAGTGTACTTGCCTCCGTTTGATTGCGCGGATCTGATGTCGACTTTATAGTGCTATCTCACTGAAATACCATGTCGAAGGCACCCAGCGCAGTATTCCGCCTGGTCATATTATACAGACAACGGATGAAGCAGTTGTTGTCATTTCCACAAATGCGGAACGTTAAGTAGGGAATAACAACTTTTAATGACTTTGGTATGTCCCGGCCCGGGGATAGAACCCATTGCATTTCTCACCTTCGCAAACGAACGTCCAACATTAAAGGCAAAAGTGAGGTATTGCTAAGCAAGGCTCCAGGAAATAAAAGGTAGTTAGAAGTAGAGAGAAATGTAAAGATCCCAATCATTTCAATTGGAGCAACAGATTTATTTTCATCGCTTATGTGTCCCCTCTACTTGGAGACACAAAAGCGAATCCACAATTAAGCAGGGGGTTCCCACATTAGTCGCATCTTACGACATATGAAGTGGGTAACAGCAGGTGTAGGGATGCGGCTCTAATGACCTCCTCTGTGTTGATGGCCCGTTAAAAATGTAATAATATGCTGTAATTATCTTTCGATCTTATTCATATGTTTTGAACGTTAGCGTGTAAGGAAATCATCCATAGGGAACCCTCTACTAAAGTGACAATATTGATTTTCAATCGAAAAAAAGACCATATCAGATGGGAAGTTTGAAATAATATTAGGTAAATTGCCTACTATACCCGTAGATCTTTTATTTGGAACTGACTAGAGTACTCCTCTACTTTTTTTAATGTACATAGTAACTGGGTTTCACGCATTCCCCTTCTGTTTTAACAGCAGTTAAGACCTATTTAGATTTCCACCGATTTGGTCTCAATATTGCCAATAAGTCCTAGAAAGGCGAAACTGCTGCATGTTGCAGTATAATTAGCTTTAAGCATAATATTACCAAATTTTAAAGATGCAATCACATGTGTCATGCGTTATTACAGAAAATAAGTAACTATAAATATCGTTGTTTGAAACTCTTGTTGCAGGTTTCCTTCAATAAAGCATTTAATAGAGGACGTGCCGTACATGATGACAAGGTGAACAAATGGATTAACCAGCAACGTCTTAAGTCAGACCTTGTTAAAGTCCAATGTTTCCCCCTATATTCTATCCTACTGGCCCTTAACCGGACAACCGTCGACTTCTTTAGTCTGGATATCGAAGGCGATGAGTTTGGAGTGCTACAAACTATACCGTTTGACAAGGTCAACATTAAAATGTTAACGGTGGAAGTCACGCATGGTACGACAGGGAACAACGAACTCCAAAAGTTCATGCAATCTAAGGGATACGATACATTACTTAAGGTATCTAGGGATGATTTGGGCGTCAATGATCTTATATTCCGGAAAAGGGGACTAACGCACTGAGATGTGGTATATAACCCCTAATAATTCACCATACTATGAGTAAAATATGAATGTATAAAGTTATGAAAGATTATTTTATCATAGTTTAGGGACTGCTTTGTGGTATATGGTTCCATTACATGTATATATTTCACCCTTGTATTATAAACATAAATGTATAAGTATATAATTATATCATGAACATGCATTATGCTTTTTACTGTCTTGTCGCACGTTCAATTTTTCTTCGGTATCTATTTGTATAACTGCACAGTGTTCGCTTTTATAATGTTAACTAGAACACTCAGCAAGGGTCCTACCATTTCATGTGCGTGACTGTACCGTACCCTCTTACACGATCTATTTTTAGAGCATTTCGATTCCATAGCGATTTCATGTCTTACCAAAATCGAGAGGAACTACGTTTTCAATATTTCTCATCCTCATCATCATCATCATCATAATCATCATCACCTGACATCATCATAATCATCATCATCATCTGCGTTATATCATCATCATCATCATCATTATCCGGCATCACCATCTGACATCATCATCCTCTGACATTATTCTTAACATCATTTTCATCATCATCATCAGACATCGTCTTCATCATCATTATTATCATCATCTGATATCATTCTTAATATCATCCTCATCAACATCATCATTGTCGTATATCATCCTCATCATCATCTTCTGACATCACAATCATTATAACAAGTCATCATCCGACATCATTTTCATCTGATATTATCAACCTCATCATCATCATCATCATCCATTTAAGACTCATGCATTTACTCTTAAAAACATGTAGTCATGATCGTCATCATCATCATTCTTCATGATCATATGGCATCACATTCATTTGACCTCGTCATCATTCTCTAACATCATCATTGTCACCATCATCATTATCACTATCATAATCGTATCCAACATCATCTGATATCATCATTTTCATCTGACATCATCATGATGATCATTTTGTAAACTTGTATTGAAACTTGCAAATGCAAACATATATTTATGAATATATTGTATAAGCAGACATTACATAAAGACATACAATATATATACACCTATGACATCAAAAACACAAGAGCAAAACCAAACTAACTATAACAAAAGAATTAAAAATACGAAACAAAACACAAAACATTACAGGGGATGGGTGAGCAACCCTATGTCATATTTTATTTTTTTAAGTAAATCCTGGCAAATTAAAATATATTGAGTGATGATTATTTTTACACTAAGGAGACAATAAAATACAATATATGTATATGTATAGCTTAAATATGTGATATTATAACTGCATCCAGATATCTATTTGATGGTTTAGCTCATCCTTATTTATAATTATTTTCTGTTTAGAAACAAGGATCTTTTGTGCATTCAATTCAAATTTTAAATGTTTTTTGGGACTATTCAGATTAAGGTCTATTTTTAGGCATTTCGTTTTATATATGTATTGTTTTATAATTAGTATGATGATGTTTTCTTTATGTAACTGTGTATGTTTATCTGAATGTTTTCCAAAAATGAATTCTTGTTTAATAAATCTTAGTGTAATGTTTTAAGTTATCATATTTGTTTTCAGCTCTTCAATTAGCCTATCAACATTTTTGCAATCCCATAGCATATGTGCTATTGTGTCGGGGTGAATTTTACAGAAAATGCAAAGGTTATTGTGTGATTTGCCAATTTTGAATAAAAATGTGGTTTTAAAAGGACATTCATGTATTTTTCCATGCTTCATAATCCAAATTATCATTTAAGTTATATTTTCTTTGAGCAATAGGTTTAACATCATTTGTAATCAATACTGAATGTGTCCTGTGCGCCTTTACTATTTCTAAGTATAAACTTAAGATTGATAGACTGCAAAATACATCATGTTTTATTGTAAAGATCAATAGAGTGTAAATAGTCCTATAGTATTTGCACAACAACTGCATCGAATAATCTTTTCATAGACGGAACACCATAAAATTTGTCACGTGTTTGTTTAAAATTGGCCCATTCAATCATAAAGTGTTGGACTGTAAATGGCTTCTCGTATACATGACAATAAGGCTGTTCTGTCTGCCTTACGCAAAATGTAGCCATATGTGATGTAGGTATGGCCTATGCGTAGTCACGAAAAGACAATTTCCTCTCTGCGGTCTGGTATAATTGTTGCACATGAACCCACATTAGGTTAACTTGCAAATAACTTGCTGTTTAATTCTTCAGATAATTTATTTTGCCAATTCGTTTAAAAAAAATTCTTATAAAAGGTTTAAAATCAGCAAAAGGCAGTTTAATATATTTCGGTTTTAGGTTACAGGCTGCTTTACCAGCTTTATCTACCTTCTCATTTCCGTTTATTCCATGACCTGGTATCCAAATCAAGATCAGGTGGCAAAACAATAAAATTCTGGTAATATGAAGGGCGATGTTTTGTATGAGAATGTTGTTAAAATTCCGATTTCTTATACTTTGTAATAGTGACAAAGAGTCCGAACAAATTATTGCTTTTTTAATTTTATTATTTTCAATTTCATCGAAAGTCAGACCAACGGCAGTAGCTTCAGCTGTAAAAATAGATGCAGTATTAGGTAATCAGAAGTAAAAAGATACGCTACTTATAACACATGCTGCTGGGACATTTTCTTCGAATTTGGAGCCGTCCGTACAAGGATGCTCCAGACTAAATAAGGATAACATCCCTTAATCCGGATGGTCGAAGAAGGATTTTAAAGGTTTTACCTCTATTTCTCCTATTGGGCCCCGCCCTTCTGCCCCCTGGGAGACC
>JAUMHH010187662.1:0-14394 GCA_032359455.1 Chlamys rubida | reverse complement strand
CGGCCAGGGGACAGAACCCAAAGCCTTCCTCACAGGGGCGAACGCTCAACAAATGGCCAAAAGTGAGGCATTGTCAAAGGAGACATTAGGAAGAAGAAAGTTATTTAGAAAGGAGAGAAGAGATACGATTGATTTGGTGTCTCAGTGCAAGGATCACAGGTGTTTCTACCTGTGTACATATGCTTACCTAAAAACAATCAACATACATACAAGCTGCCTTTGGCAAGTACATGTACCTTTGCAATGTTAGTTATCACTCATTATAAGCGCTTCATACGGGTTACTCATTATAAGCGCTTCATGCGCGTTATCATTATTTACTCATGTGGTACAAGTAGCAGAGTGCTAAACCGTTATATCTGTACAAGCTACATTGTGTGTATATGTACATGTAATCATTGCAAGCTCTACTTGTTCTTGTATATACTTTTACTTCAAAATTGTTCAAGTTACCTATATCAACATATAGAGAATGAGATGTAAAGCTTACATTATTTTAGAGTAATATTGTATAATATAAATACTGACTCATTAATACTTGTATATACTTTTACTTCAAAATTGTTCAAGTTACCTATATCAACATATAGAGATGTAAAGCTTACATTATTTTAGAGTAATATTGTATAATATAAATACTGACTCATTAATATAACTTAGTATTTTGAAATAATGAAAAGATATGTAGAGGATGATTTCCCGTTGAAGACCATATATTGCTGAATAAAAACAATTGCAGTCGCTAAAAGCGTAATATTTAACACCGGGTTCTAACGACGTCACGCTTAACACCAACGCTTTGCTATTTTCTCGTACGATTTGCTGATACAATTGTTGTCATTTAGGTATGTATGTTAATAACTTAGTGTATATACCAAAAATGTACGTAAACAACAACATAGCCAACCGTCGATTCATCTGCAGTTCAAAACAAAATATGTGCCAGTAAAAAGAAAGAACAACATTTTGATTGGTCAATATAAAGTTAATATTGGACCCTATATCACAACCTGTAAAGATATTACATTTCGTATTTCTTCACTAATTTTATCACACTGATCATTTCTGTATGTTATTGAAGTAATCTGTGCATTAGTTTTAATTCGCATTTTTGTCGTGTAATTAAATTATCGTTTTTAACATTTAAAAAAACGTTTTTCAATAAATTTTCAATTACATATTACATTTAGTTATATTGTACATGAATTGTAACTTATTACCGTTACAGTTTTAGTGACCCCATGCTTGATCATACTTCAACTTAACGCCAGCAGTTAAAGCGGAGTTACGGTGAAGAACAATGCTGTCTTAGCTGGTTTAGGTGACCTCACGAACAGTCCCTATATCAATCGATCAGCCATGATATTGTGAGATGAACTTTTTATACCCGTCATTTCCTCTCGTACCTCTATATGTGGACAGTTCGACAGAGGCTCTCTGTCCTATTTTTGCTGCACCAGAGTCGCCAGAGAACATATATCCTTTCATTGACGAAACATAATGGATCAACCCACTTTGTAACACTGAGGATGTTCTTTTTCTTATCTCACTCTCCTCTATGTTCTGTTCGGCGCTGTCTCCTTAGGCACCCGTCTTCATATGACCCGGTTTTTTTCCGAGAACACAAAACAAACATAAAGTAGCAAAGAAATTTACTTTTTTCCGTTTGGTTTGGTTTTATTTTGTTAAACGTCCTATTAACAGCTAAGGTCATTTAAAGACGTGCCTCCATGTGTGCTACTTTTTCCGTAAATCGAAGAATCAGTGTATTTGGCTTAAAGGCGTTTGTGGGTTCGACTAATTTTCAGCAATGTTTACCTAGTATGGTCCGTAAGTAGCCTAATTTGTTTAAAGTGTTCTAGCACCTGTTGTTGGAGTTTTCTGTGAATTGTAATATTTCTGAAAAAGTCACAATTTCTTTAACATTCTAAAGATACTGTAGCCTTCATAATTTGAATTTTTATATAGTTAATTACATAATAGCAAACGCCAGCGTGATCGCATCCTTAACGCAAGTCGTACGTGGTGTAGTCATTTGTTGACACTGTCGTCATACGATCTAAGCTGTTTAAAAGTCGTCAAATCCGATTATACCAATCACGGACTTGGATGTATAGTATAATTACTCCATTTATGATACCTACTCATGTAATTTATACATTGTTTTAGTTTTTGTATTTTAAAGCTATGTACTTCCCACGAATTCAATGTAAAGACATAAATGAACGTATCTCGCCATACTAATCAATCAGTATTATTTATAGGCGTTTTATCCGTTTACGTCCCTAACATGCTATGTGTAGCTCGTGCCATCAACTTGATGAAACCATTACAAAGTGAGGCCTTCTTTGTAAAGGCAACGTGATAAGGATAGTGCGTGTTTCCTGCAACAGTGACGTCTTTGGACCAACATGAGATTCATCTTTTCATTCGCATTTTTTTAAAACATATCTGTGTTGCTGCATGATTTGTGATGCTGTCTAATACTATTACACTAGCCTCTGTCGTCCGGTGATGGTCAAACCAAGGACGACGTCTGTGATTATCTTTGTAGATATATCGGCTGTCAATATGTGTCAATCAACAACGGATATCAAGAGCGCGTTCTAGCCACACACACATCAGCTAGGTGTAGGTCCAGATTCAGTACCAATAATAACTCCCCGCCAAGCTATTCTACGAAAACATATCAGCTTAACCCCGTTGTTCACAAACAACATCCCGGCGCATTAAATCCAAGCATTTTAAAAGACGATGCAGACAGATGAGTATCATAATTGACGGTTTACCTGGGAAAATTCAATTACCATGTACTTTTTCACTTAAAATAAATGTTGTTTAAATGGGCAATGGCTTGTAAATTGTATGCATTTTAACAAATCTTGTTTGCGCATATTCGCAACGATAAATACAACAAATCTATACGTTGGATATGCAAGCGGTATTTTAGAAATTTTATTAAAATTATTCCAAGTATACAAACGTACCGCCTCCAGCACGCTCGCGTAGATTACACACATAGAGGCACACCCTTAAAATACCTCGGCTGTAAATATGATACTAAACCTAATGAACCAAACATCATTGTCATTCCAGTAAACCCTCGATATTATGCTACTCCACAAGCTAAGTTCCTTCATTCTCGGCATTTCTCGATATATTGTCACACCCTTTAAAACGCCAAAGTTGAGCAGGAATAATGCTTACAGTAACGGATAATTTAAAAATGTTCATTCTCCATGTATCAATGGCGCCACTCTGACAGCGTTGTGACGACAATATTCTCAATACGTTTCTTGAAATTGCATTTGATTTATATAGTAATGATACACCACATCAACATGCCATCTACATTTATTGTACGAAAGTATGCAGTGGGTTAAAGGAGGACTTTTCTCACTCCAAACCTGCAAAGGTTGGTCAGTTTGCGAGATTACGCTTTCGCGAAAAATAAAGCATCTACATTATACCAGTGATAACTTATTTGACCTTTGACTCTGATTTCAGAAACCGGACGCAAATCACGCACACATTATCATTAATGTAGCATTCATGAGTTCATGAGAATTATACGTGATTGCATGTGTACCACCTTCATGTAGCTTCCTATCTTAGTTAAAATGTGTACCTTGAGCGATCTCCGGTTTATTCTGCCCATATGTTTATAATGATGAACAGTTTTAAAGAGTTGGTGGTTTCTGTTAGTGAGAAATGTGAAGTACTTTTACAGACCCCGCCCATGTGTGTTAACACATTCCAGTTTATTATCACGGATGTTCCAGCAGGTAAAGTAACGTTCTTCACACGAATTCTATAGCATACCTTCACAATTAATGCCAGTGGAAATGTTACATTTATCCATACTTATGAGACAGCAATCTCCATTCTAATTATTACACATCAGATGTTAAAATCAAATAATTTCGAGCTATTTTGACGATGCAATTTACAAATAAAACTGTTAGAAGTATTAAGATAAATTAAATCTATCTTTTTTATTGTTTTTTATTCTCAACTCTTCTTGTTCTGTAAGAAGTACATAAGACCGTTGTCTTAACCTGTTCCAATATTCCGGAGTTTTCTGCATTGAGACAGAATGCATTTTAGACATTTGTTTTTCGGGAACGAGTATTCCTGACGTAATCACTGACATTTTCATTCTGGGTATGAGTAATCTAGCTTTCCATGTCATATGAAAAGACAAAGTCTAAAAAGAGCTATATGAAAAGGCAAAGTCTAAAAAGAGCGTTGCTTTTGTTGATCTCTGATTTTACTGATTGAGGATAAGATACAATAAACTTTATTTAAAGTCGGCAAGTCGAGGACTAACAATAAAACACAAGCTTTCAGGGTGTTACACGTTTGACCGTAAAACAATAATATGATGTTGATCAGGTATCATCATTAAGGAGGATAGGTGCATGAACTGAGATGTCTTGTACATGTAATGGTTTTCCCAGTGGGCCTATTTATTAATGGACTTCCGTTCCAAGCTCCTCATGTCACAACATATAATGTCCACACAGCAAGAAATTGAATCGACCAAACACATATCAGTTATTTTCTGTTGTCTTTTCGGGTCCCGTATGATGGGAAAGCGTTAGTATTATGGTGAAGCCCACATTAGTACTCGATTTATTAAAGGCAGTTCTTTTCGATTTTTATTTCAAAACACTCACAGACAAAAATAAAACAATGAGTTTTTAGTTCGTGTCCGATGAGGTTATATGTGCCAACGGCAAAGTGATTTCAAAAATCAAATAACAAAACAACGGACAATATTAACAGATAAAATGAAACGTATTTCATTGAGCCCGGATATGTAACTGTGCAGCGCCAACAAGTGATCTTGTTATATGACATTACTGCTCTGTCTTTCAGTACGTGCTATATGATACTGGTACCCAGACATAATTAACCTTTACCCTGCAGACACCACATCACCATTTCCTGTGTAGATCTATCGGTAATTTGAGATATATTATATCATGGGATTTTATAAAACTGTCTACACGACACGTATGCGCTGTATCCATTGCATTTACAAAATTTCATATGACATATGGTCTATAACATGCGTCCATGCTAACGTGAAAGTTGTCTGGAGAAACAATACCAGGGCGGGAACCGGAATACACTGTTGCCACTACAAGGATGTCACCCGTTTAGAATTTTTGTTCGGAACCGTTGAAGTTGGTTTCGTTGTGTTTTAAAGGTAAACGTCATATCAACAGTAAAGGTAGGTTAAGGACGTGCCTCCTTGTGTATTATGAGTGCGTGCATTATGTGTCCTGTTGCAATACGCACACACACGCAAACATGAAGGTATCTGACAATAGTACCGATATCGGTCAGGATATTGTCATCACGACGCTGTCAGGCGTGGCGCCATTGATACATGTAGCATGCACATTTTTAAATTATCCGTTACTGTAAGCGTTTAAAAGGGTGTGACAATATATCGAGAAATGCCGAGAATGAAGGACCTTAGCTGTTGATAGGCATTATACAAAATAAAACAAAAACAAGGCTTGTATGAACTGAAGTGTACATGATTTTAATAGTAATAGTTTACTTTGTCATACCTCAATCTGGAATCGCTGTTTTTCGTTTTATCTTGTTTTTAACGATTTCAGATTGTTAACTAATATTCAACTTTATCTTCAGACAAATCCTGATTCTGCTCTCAAAAACGCAACTTCAAGGACCGAAAAATGCAACTTCAAATGTGCCGTTGGATGAGATGACCCAATTATATCGTCAGTTAATTTAATCACAAAATAGCGTAGTGACCTGAGAAACATTTGTAGAATGTATGTTCTAATGTTTAGTGAGTGTTATGTACACCAACATTGATGGTACAGATGATGTATTGGGATCGTATTTGTACGGGTTATTGGCCACTATTTAGGTAGCATTTCTATAATAAGTACACAGGTTAATAGAAATATTAGTAGGATCTGACAACAGGATTTTAAATCGGATATAAAGCCATCTCCCTTGAAATGTAATTACATTAAAGAAGTACTACAACATACATTCATTCGTTACGAAATTCTCCCAGATAGAGAAAACCGATTAGTACATAAAATAGTCGATTTGTTAAAAAGAAATGTAAATGACTAATCGACTTATTCTTTTTATCTAACACGCATTTTAAAGGTCATTAGACTGGAAACGTCTAGTATTAAATCTTAAATTTGCTGTAAAAAAATCGTTTGTATCAATTGAAATCCACAGAAGAGAGTAATTGATTTCTTCTTAATGTCATTTTTAAAGAGCAAGTGTACTTTGAGTCTAAGGTCATTTAATAAATTACACTGCATGACGTCACTGCATATATAAAACCATTCAGCTACATTGTTATATGTAATCTATCGATTTCAAAAGAATATTTAAAAAAACGTCTCGTAGGAAGTGTCGCGATGGGTTTGATTACAATGGAATATCCATGTTCTGCACAGCAGAGCAATCCAATCGAACCTTGTAATGGTATCATGCACTTACAGTATCAGGGAAGATCAATTGTTTCCGGAAAATTATATCATTTGAACTTAAGTTAATATACCACAGAGCACGTGACACTGATAACGTTATTCGTCATGTATCTAAAAACACATGACGGACTAAAAGTACAAAGTCTGACACAATGACTGGCATATGTTATCTTTTATAGGAAAAGGCACCAGAAAAAAGTCGAGAACAAACACAATTCACTAAATACCATGGACAGCACAAGTATGAATTCAGGATTGTGATGATAAGGTGGCATATAGCCTTAATGTTATTAACATGTACATTTTTTTCACGACACATTTATTTTGCATTTTGTAGAGATTTGATCATGCCTGCACCAGAAGAAGTATGCCATTATGCTATTATATAAATGTAAATGAACCCAGAAAAATATGTTTTTTTATTTACTGTTTGTCAACATACTGTTACAAGTTAAACATATATAACCATAGCTTTACTATAACGGCAACGCGACTTGTATTGTTTCTGTGGTATAGTGAAGTTTAAAGATAAGTCTATTGCCTGGATTTGACCTAGATTTACATATAGGACGTCGTCAAAGAGGCAGAAGACGCTTGTCCTTCCGAGACACCTGGCCTTACTCACCCTGTGCCCTACATGTGCAACAAGTAGAGCAGACAGCAGAGAGGAAATTGTCTTATTGCCTTATTGTCATACATGCGATCAACCATTTACAGTCAAACACTTTATGATTGAATGCGCTGATTTCTAACAAATACGTGACAGATTTTATGATGAATCGTCTATGAAAACATTATTCGATACAGTTTCTGTGCAATAAATATTTGACTATTTACACGCTATTAACCTTTATTATAAGAAACAATATGATATACTGTGTAGCCAATTTGTTCGACATTGATATATTTCTATTAGGTTTGGTTTGATGTGTTCATTTTCGTGAATGACTCTTTTTACAGTATTGTTGGCCCTAAATGAATCACATTGTCGATCGGCCGTTAAATAATACAAAAAAAAACCACAGCGTTACAGGGGTCTCCATAGGCCTGTTCGTTTATGCGGAACAACCGGTTTGTCTGCTTTTAAATATAATAATTCCTGGTATTAATCCAGGCAGACCTGCAAATGTTTATGCAGGCCTTGCAAGGCTTTGTCAATGCTTGCCTAAAAGCAGCATCATATTACTAGGTCCAACCTTATTTCATAAACGAATAACTCTGGTCCAACCGTTTGGATCGCTATACACGAAAGCGGCCCATGTAAATCTTTCCTTTATTCATAAGTTGCCATGATTTTATCGATTTTGAGCCCAAAATTATAGATTTTTGAACATTTGGTATTCTATTGTTGATGTTTGTATGTATAACTGGAGTTACATAGACGGATATACACGAAACAAATATGTTCAGTTTTAAATATTTTATTGAACATCATCAAAAAGTATACATTTTGATATTACTTTCGAATATTTATTCCAGCATGCTTGTATAACGCAATCGGGATAATATTTATTACTCCAGCCAATATCTCTGGATATTCCACACTAGATTTCCTGGCCACCAATCTCGCTCTATATTAACTTTATATATATATATATTGTTTTATAATTAATTAAAATATCGTATACAAGTTTATACCAAGATATTACCGCAGCTAGCGAGACTACACGAGACAACACCCACTGTAATTCTGCATTTCCTCGACAAGCTCTCAAAAACCTGCTCATAGCTTAAGATATATATAACCATAGCCTTTCAGAAAGTAGTCAGTGTCGTATAAAAGAAATATGTGAATTAAAAACTGTCTCATGACATTTCACCGTCTATTTTGAATAGAGACTGTCCGTCTGTTCATGTTTTATTGAAATCAAAAGGCGAGTAATAAGATTTTTTTCATGTAATCAAATTTACAGATACAGCATTTGCGCATGAAAGGATAGTCTGGGACAAGGAATAAATATTAATTGTACATTCTGAAAATGAACTGCTCTATGACGTAAAAAATATCCGAATTTGATGCCTGATTCTTTCTTGTCTCGCCGCCGCGAAGTAGCGGAAGCGTGATTAAGGTGTTGCTTGTCCGGCGACGGCGGCGGGGTTATAGAACAACCAAACTTGGACCATAGATAAATCTTAGGTAGTACATTTTTACCCATGCATCAAATGCTGGATGCTGCCTACATTTCATTGTCCACATCTCCATCAACATTAAGGTTTTTTTGCGTTTAAGTTAGTTTCTCTGAAATATCAGTACTAGACCAACCAAACTTGGACCATAGATGCATCTTAGGTAGTATATCTTAACCGATGCACAAAATGCTGGATGTCTACATTGAATTTATTCCACCGATATGTGCATTGATGGTCAAAGCGGGGCACAGGCGATACATAACAATGCGGACCCTATTTTTGAGGTGTGATTATTTCTCTCCGACAACACCTCTGCTGATCGGAAATCGAGAACAGAATACACTTGGTGTTACCCACGGCACCTCGTAACAGGCGGCTTATGACGGAACCCTCTGCAAAATTGGAGACTTGTACCCTCTACTTGGAGACACAAAAGCGACCAAAATAAATCTGCTACACCCATTGCATTAATTGGGATCTTTATACTTCTAACTATCTTCTACCTCCTAGCGCCTTACTAGGCCTCACGTTTGGCTTTAATGTTAAGCGTTCGCCCAGACCGGTACATACCAACGACTATCGTTCAGCATTTAGGGAAATGGCAACAACTGGTTCTTCCGTTGTCAGTGTAATGTGACAGAGTAGAATGTTGTGCTGGGTGCCTTCTGCATGGTATTTCAGTGAGAAAGCACTTTAAAGTTGGGATAAGATCTGCGCTTATTTTGGTATCTAGTACGTTTGGGGTTAAACGTCCTCGCAACAGCCAGGGTCATGTGAGGACGGTTGTCTAGTGATACACCGCCTGAAACAGAAAGTAGATAGAAAAGAAAGAAGACAGTAGAAATAGGATAGAAAAAAATTGTTGCAATTAGGTCAGCGGAGCTATTTTGGTCTCTTTCATGCCCCCTTTGTAGAGGACACTGCGGAAACCTCCCACGATTCTTCAGGGAACCCACATAAGTAACCTCTGACGATCATGCAGTGAGATACAGCAGGCCCATTTTCCCCGATCCTGCATGGGTTTATAAGACAGCCATCCTACAGGGAAGGTCTGTTGTATCCAACACTACAATAATGACATTGTAATAATGATGACATCAACACGTGAATCATTGCGTTTATAGCCAATATGAAAGTCATCTGAATTTGATAGAGCTATATAGTAACAATGCCATAGGATGGGATGGTTCCATGCATGTATGTCAGTTACGAATCTCAGTATCTTAATACTGACGGCGTCATTTATGATGTCAGGATACCACTAAAACGTTTTTGTAGATAATAAAATAACAAGCATAATTTAAGAGTAAAACTAATAAGCTAATGTTTATTTCTTGGACTTTTAATCAAACAATTTCCAAAAATGATATATGTGGAGTTGCTTTCAGTTGCTTGTTTCGTGTTATCCGATTTAGTTTACCTTTACATCTATTCCGTCTTTTCGTATTGCAGAGTTATCTGCTCTTGTGAGAAGGTATTGCTTGTTACGTCATTTGTTTGTGAGAGTAACGTCATCAATGTTTGAGAAAACGACGTAATTTTCTCACACAAACCAATGACGTACCAGTCACAAGAGCAGATAACTCTGCAATACGAAAAGACGGAATATTGACTACTATTTCACTCTGCCATGCCTGCTAATGTTACAACATTACAGTACGATGGCCACTAAAAACATCCCTTAAGTGGATCCATCATCCGTGGATTGTCATCATGGACATAAACTGTCGTGCAGACGTTTAACCCCTGGTATAATAGTTCGTATGACAGTGTTCCAAGTTCCGCGCTATCACTTGGAGACAAACACCAACATATCGCAGCCTCCCAAAACACACACGCATACACTACACGCATGCATCTTGCACAAAAGGGAGGCCGTCCTTAAATGACCATAGCTGTTGGTAGGACGATAAATAATACTAAACCAAACCGATAAATGAATAACGTTTTATTTGGAGGATTTGGCGATGTTTGGACTGTGAGTGTTGCTGTGAAAAGTGTCTGTTTTTGTTCGCATGGGGCTATATACGGCTACATGGGGCTTTTGTTCATCGTCGCTATAGCCACAGTAATAGTGTGGCATCGTTGGAAATAGAAAAGTAGATAGAAAAGAAAGAAGACAGGAACGATTCAAAGAGTTAAAATGGGGGAAGCAGATCAATCATGGTCTCTTCCAATGTCCTCTTAGTAGAAGACAGACAAAATGCCCTGATTCTGCAAATTGTCGCCTCTTACGATACACGTGCAATGGGATACAACATTCGAGCCTCTTACGATACACGTGCAATGGGATACAACATTCGAGCCTCTTACGATACACGTGCAATGTGATACAACATTCGATTATTGGTTTCTTCAATGTCCTCTGAACAGAAGCATGGGATTGACTTTGGTTCAAGGTTAAACATTTATCAAGGTTAAAATAGTTGGACAAGATTTAAGTGATATTTAATGAGATTTTAAACATAATAAACAGAACAATCGAGTTAGTTTGTTAGTGGTTAACTTAGAAATCATTATATCTTCAGAAGGTCGCAGACATTGAACACAAAATATTGTACAATCATTCGTGACGTCATTGAAGATCCTGCGTCGATTTTTCTCTTTACTTTCCTTACCCATAACCACCCACACTACATCATCAGACTTCATAAACATTGGAATCGTCGTTAGGATCAGTTAAACAGACATCAACCACACACATTCTCGTTTATCGAGATAGGGCTATAACAAAGTTGTTTGGAAACGAATGCGCTTTTTTATGCTCATTGAAGTTGCACTGTCAATACCGTGTGAAAGCACGATAACGTCTGTCCACACTGGTTTCCATGGAGACAGACCCCAGCCGCCCACACAACTACCAATCATAAAGTCGTCAAGTAAAACAGTTGCCCATGAAATTGTTCAGACTCAGAAAATACATTTGAAATAAAGATAAATGTAATTTCTTGCAAAAAGATTCGAAATCGCATCAAGCGATGGGATTGTCTGTAATTTGTCATTGGTCTGCGAATCTTTGAAGATAGAATAATACTTTAGATACCTTGTTTCGTCTGCACCTGTCGGGTCACCTCAACTGGTGTTCAGTCACCTTCATGATTGCAGTTAGCACTGCATTCCGATTGGCTAGACGTGTAATCAACGTATCGTGCGTCGGGCTCATCACCGGAAAATGATGATGATTATTCCAAACATCGCAGTGCAATTATTTTCAATTAGCGACGGGCACTCGCGGAGATTCTGACCAAGGTCACAGATACAGTTTTAGCATCGCCCTAAAGCGTGTTCTCAGTAAATATCGCCTCTCTTGAGCTTAACTGATCGGACTCCTCCATAGTCAGTGTATCAACTAAATGCAGTAACGTCACGGAATCCGGATATTCCGTTTGAAAGAACATAGTTGGATCAATTCGAGGCTTTGCATCAGTTATTGTACTTTTTTTCAAGACTTGGTCAACATACATGTACGTATCTTAACTGAGGGTGTTTTCCAAATAAAGAATCAATGTATGTCGGCAGAAGAATATTAACAAACGAAATACTACATAAGGTGATGCTGTACGGGTGATCTCTTAATCGTTGCTGGAATATGAACAGATTATTAAGGACTAAGTGAATGGTACTATGGCTTTATATCTAAAATCGACCAGTAAGGCTACATGTGATAGACAGGAACAATGACATGTACCGTTAAAACTTATATATCTAAAATATACATAGGTATACATGTAGACTGGCCACAGTCTCTAAAATATTATATAGATATCAAATTAGAAAAACTATTTTAATTTTAATAATTTTTTATCAATTGGATGTCTGATTCTAAACTTGGGGGAGATAAGCTAGTAGTAAAATACAGTTGAGAAATTCTTAATAAAAACTTTTAAGCTATCAAGTCTAGTATGCATGTTCACGTAATTTCTTAACACCTATTTTGAGCTACTTATATCGGCTGCGACTATATCACTACCTGACCCGGTTTATTTGGTTTAAAGACACGCTTGACGTATTTGAAACATCAGCTCTTTGGACTACACCCCTTTAACGACATAAATATGGACGCAGTAGCCAAAGAAAAAAACATTTTAGGACGTATATATATTTTTTTGTCGGCAAATGATCGGTTTGCAATTTTCGTGCGGAGTTGTATGTGCTGTTTTTAGCGTGCCTGTGATGCTATGGTGTTTTCACCGTCGTCTGTCATAAAGAAGAGCAACCTAACTGTCATGCATGTGATCAGCCATTTACAGTCAAACATTTTATGATTGAATGCGCTGATTTCAAACAAAAACGTGACAGATTCTATAATCTATCGTGTATGAAAAGTTTATTTGATACAGTTTCTGGTCAATCAATGTGTGATTATTTACACTCAATTGACCTTTATAATAATATTTGATATGATTTACAGCCAATTCGTTCCCTGTTGATATTTTTTTCACCTTTTAAACCCTTTTATTTTTAGTTTGATGTATTCATGTTTGTGAAACAATACAAACAAACAAAACAAACAAAACAAATCGTCCGTCAACTTTTTCTTTACACGGATCCTGGAGGACCTAGGGTCGTGATATTTGACCTGCGACGGAGTGAATAAAGTTTCGACAAAATAAATGACCTTCACTTTCTCTAAAGATCACAGGGGACAAATATCTAAAAAGCAAGATGGGGCTCAATAGCGGTTACCAGGGAAAATTTTTCATTTGTTCCTTCAGTACAGATAAAGTGATCTGAATAATTTAGTCTCATCGACTGGAACATTTTCAAGCCAAGGATATGGAAGCACAAGTATGTGGAAATATATGCAAAATTTATTTTAATGAGCACATTTTCCCATGATTTCTCAAATATCCAGGTGAGCGATACAGGCCCTGTGGGCCGATTGTTTATTAATGTAATCATGGTTCAAGCGTCTTACTCTCCGAACAATGTTTCTATCAATTCAATATAAACGTTCCGCAAAGTAAAACTTTTTTCATATAAGATTTTTCAAAGTTGAAGAAATGCCGGAAATACTTCCAATGCGTAGGTACGGGGATCATTGAGTGTAGAAACTTCACCAAAAAAACGAAGATAATCATTAACGTCACTTTGACAAAAGCTCACTGTCCTTATCAGGAAACAGTTGTAGTGTGCAGTATTACACAACTCTTGTGTACTGCATGGAAATCAACACTTTATCAAACAGAAGGGTGCGACCTTAACAGGTCACGCGACAAATAAACACGACAAAGATGTTTCGTCTCGTTATACACCACCATTTGTCCATTTACGTAGGCAATCGATACGCGATGGTCATACATGTATGTCAAACGCATATAGGCTCTAGACGGTATTTTGAATTAGGGAGAGATTCCGAAAGTCCACTAACGTGCCTAACTAGCAAGTAGTATATAGAATAGAGGTGGAATGTCATTCATTTCCGAATGAGTCAAGGTGTTCTGACCGATCATTTTCAATTATTCAGTGGAAATGGACCAGACGAATCTATAACATAACATCTTGTTTTTCGAAACATCTGGTCAGTTCCTGGGATATTCCGTCTATTGCTAGTGTAATGTATATATTACCGTAATCAAACAAGTATGCGCCCTGTCTGATCATTACACATGCGTTTGATTTGTACGATTAGTATACATGATTGTCTTTTAACTGTGGGATAATGGTAAAGTTCAGTACTAAAAAATGAAGGGTGGGGCGTCCTGCTGTGTGTCTTCGGCAGTATGTTTCAGTGACGTAGCACTATAAAGTCGGCATCAGTTCCGCG
>JAUMHH010187651.1:0-14395 GCA_032359455.1 Chlamys rubida | reverse complement strand
GCACGACGCACGACGGACGACGCCGGACAAAAGGCGATCGCAATAGGTCACTTGAGACTTTGTCTCAGGTGACCTAAAAATAGTGTAAATCATCCGTGCTTAGTTAACATATTCAGAATCTTTTACAAAATGATTGAAAGTTACTATAGTTCAGATGTTCTGATGTTCTAATACATGAAATTATATCCTCAAAACAACTTTGAAATTATATTCATTAGGTGAATTTGAAAAAATATATTCAATGATTTTCACTGTTTGATTTAAATCATATGAAATGAACACAATAATGCAACTGAAAAGGAAGTGTTTCTGATACAATTTCTTACCAAAATATCTACTTTTTCATTGTAGAATAGCAGTTCTTCTCAAAAATATATGTTACAGAAAATGTTTTGACAATCTTGCAGATGTACACCTGAGCTGTCCTCACCTTTTTTATTGCAAAAAAGCACACCGTCAGTCTCAAACTTGTTTGTATCTTGAATGTCCACAACAGTGTCATCAATCTTTAAAAGAAAATAATCAGCACTGATCAGTATAAATATATATTTTACCAGTATACCTTGTTAAAAATGTTCTATTTTAAAATATACCAGATAGTCATCAAAGACAATTTGTCATTTTGACCTTCATAACCTTCACATCTTGCTAACACTGACCTTGAGCACTTTGTTTTTCCACTCCATCCTTCTTATCTTCGGTTCCATCATCAAAAAAGATCGAACATTGGTTGTCTTCAGCCAAAATTGGTCATTTTTTGTAAATCCCTGAAATGAAATAAAAAGACAGTGAACTTTCTTAGATCTTCTGTTCTTATGATGAAAAACCTTCAAAGTGGAAATTCTATGAAAAGAATGTTAATAATAAAATCAAGAGTCTATATTAATTCATTGTTCTTAGTCATCCTCATAAGAGATGAGTAGAATTAACAGTGGATATTAATTGTGAGGATGGTTCTTGATATTTTCACACAGCAAACTGTTACAGTAAAGTTAATATAATAGACCCATAAAGATTGGTTTATACATTTCTTTTACAACTGACAAATATCCAGCAAAAATAAGTGACTGTCTTAACTCTATATCCTACCCAATCTGCTCGATGTCTCTTTATTATTGAAAATACATTTCTGCATTTATTGATGAGGAGAATCAATTACGAATCAAAATAAAACCTTTCAAAACTTAATTCAAACACATTTAAACAAGGTTACTGCGAAGGGGTTCATAAAAATACGCCCGTCACACATTTAATGAGTAGCTGTTTGCACCATTGAAACATATTAAACATTTCTGAGTAAGGAGAAATAATTCAACATACTTGGTAGATCAATGAGTTCAATAAAACATCTTGGAATGCATGTAGTACTGCATTAATGAAACAAAGGGGAATAAGTCTATCAATTATTGTCAGATAATTGTGATAACATTCACACCTCTGAATCAGGGGGTATAACTCCATAACTTACAGTTGGATAATGGTGGTTTTCCAACTAAGCTCTCATGAAAGCTCTCTTTTGAAAACTACACAAGATATAGAGTGTACAATGTTACAGCAATTGAATAAAGGGGCATTACTCCCTATATTACTGTTGGATAATGGTGGTTATCAAACTTCTTCGAGCTTTCAAGTCATTAACCTTCTCCTCAAGTTTTAAGTTAATCTTTTGAAAATTACTCAAGATATCAAGCAGACACTGTTTCAGCAACTGATTAAAGGGGAATAACTCAGCAAATTAAAGTCGGATAATTAAGGAATTAAAGTGATCAAAGCTTTCATGGTAATCTATTTTCCTATGAAGTTTGAAGTTAATCTGTAGAAAAGTACTCGAGATACTGAGCAGACACTGTTCCAGCAATTGTTTACTAGTAAAAGGGCATAACTCAGTCAATTACAGTCTGATAATGATGGTTATCGAACTCGTTCAAGCCTCTTATGGCAATTAACCTTCCCCTGAAGTTTGTAGTATAATTCGCTTAAAATTGCTTGAGATATCAAGTGGACACTGTTTCAGCAATTGATTAAAGGGGCATGACTCAGTAAACTACAGTCAAATAATGGTGGTTATCGAAGTTGTCTGAGCTCTCATGGTAATTTATTTTCCCATGAAGTTTGAATTTAATCTGTTGAAAATTACTCGAGATAACGAGCGGACACCGTGCGTGCCCACCCAAGTCCCAACATACTACGTTTTTCGGGGGCGTATAAAAAGTTAATGAGATGTTCTTCCCATCAATTCAAATGTCATTTGTACAATCAAGAATTTAAAATAAATGAAATTGTAATTATCAAAATTAACTGATGCAAAGCATGTAATCCAAACTAAAACTTATCATCACAAGAATGCTACATCATAGGTCTCATTCTGTAATATATTATATACTATACTAGAATATTTTAATGTGTGAAGTTATTAACTCTTGAATGACTGCCCTCACTTCTATTGTACTGAGGCGAAGTGGTGCCCTCTGCTGGATGATCTGTAAACCATTGAGGCCCTCCCCTAGGGCTGGGTTGTAGCAGGTGTAGATAAACTTTCCCTCCCTCTTCAATGTATATTTATTGTCCTTTGCGCGGTCACAGCCCTCACTATCACAGCTGGCATCTGTCTGGGTAATACTATCTGTAAACTCCCTCAGTTGTCGGTCATTCACAACCCCGCCATCATTGGTTTCCCTGGAAACGAAGAGGATTAATATGAACTGATACGGCAAGCTATCAATGTATCTTTTCATACCTTTGAAATTTATTTCTTAAATCTTCTGCGTCCACTTATATATCCTGTTTTCCAAACACTAAAAGATATTCCATGTACATCTCATCTCCAGTACCCACTAACATACCATGTCCCCAGTACCAAATGCATATCCTGTGTCCTAAAATACCCACTCAAATACCCTGTTTCCCCAGTACCCACTAACGTACCCTGTGTTCCCAGTACCCACTAACATTCCCTGTGTCCCCAGTATCAACTGACATATCCTGTGTACCCAGTTCTAATTGACATACCCTATGTCCCAAGCACCAACTGACATACCCTGTGTCCCCAGTACATACTGACATATCCTGTGTACCCAGTTCTAATTGACATACCCTATGTCCCCAGTACCCACTGACATACCCTGTGTCCCCAGTACCAACTGACATACCCTGTGTCCCCAGTACCCACTGACATACCCTGTGTACCCAGTACCAACTGACATATCCTGTGTCCCAAGTACCCACTGACATACCCTGTGTACCCAGTTCTAATTGACATACCCTATGTCCCTAGTACCTAATGACATACCCAGTGTCCCCAGTACCAACTGACATACCCTGTGTTCTCAGTACCAACTGACATACCCTGTGTTCCCAGTACCAACTGACATACCCTGTGTCCCCAGTACCAACTGACATATCCTGTGTACCCAGTTCTAATTGACATACCCTATGTCCCTAGTACCTAATGACATACCCTGTGTCCCCAGTACCTAATGACATACCCAGTGTCCCCAGTACCCACTGACATACCATGTGTCCCAAGTACTGACTGACATACCCTGTGTACCCAGTTCTAATTGACATACCCTGTGTCCCCAGTACAACTGACATACCATGTGTCCCCAGTACCAACTGACATACCATGTGTCCCAAGTACCCACTGACATACCATGTGTCCCAAGTACCCACTGACATACCATGTGTCCCAAGTACCCACTGACATACCATGTGTCCTAAGTACCCACTGACATACCATGTGTCCTAAGTACCCATTGACATACCATGTGTCCTAAGTACCCACTGACATACCCTGTGTCCCAAGTACCCACTGACATACCATGTGTCCCTAGTACCCACTGACATACTCTGTGTCCCTAGTACCCACTGACATACCATGTGTCCCAAGTACCCACTGACATACCCTGTGTCCCCAGTACCCACTGACATACCATGTGTCCCCAGTATCCTATGACATACCATGTGTCCCTAGTACCCTATGACATACCACTGACATACCATGTGTCCCCAGTACCCACTGACATACCATGTGTCCCAAGTACCCACTGACGTACCATGTGTCCCACCACCAGTGTTCCTTGTCTGGCAGTTCTGTATAGTTGATCATGACTTGTATCTCACTCAGTAGTCGGTACATCCTTCTCATGAAGAATGGGTGGACAGTGCGGTCATTTGCACCAATCCTGGCGAAAACAGGGATGTCCTTCAACACAAGGAAAGGTGTTTGTCACTCTAACTGACTTGTAGTTCTTATGACAATTTATTTAATATTTGTGCCAAACTACCAACCAAAAAATACCAATCTGATATCTGCTACCTTGTACTATCGTCAACATAGAGTTCACAAGATTTTGTAAACGTATTCATTAAAAAGTAAGTGTTCAGATTAGACCTTTAAACAACAATGTTAAACAAGAGTACCGCAGGACAGAACAATATACGCCTGTCCCGTGCCAATTTGACGTACTTTAAATCCATCTGATGCATTGTTGTATCTTCAAATGTATGAAAATATGGAAATGTAAGGAGATGTGAAGAAGCAAAATGTGTACTGTATTACTCAGGAAAGTTGAAAACTATTCCTGGAATGAAGTGAAAGGAGAAGAGATACTGTAATTGACAACATATGTTGAAGCTATATACATATTTCCTATTTTAAAACAAAATTATTTGCATAAGAATTCTCTCTCTTTGTACATATTTCAAACCAAGAAAATTGAAATTGAAATTGCCCCTTTTTGCCAATAATTGATTCCTCTAACACCATTATAACCAAAAATATGTCTTGTGTTTATTAATTACAGGCAGATTTTGCTATTAGAAGAAGTATAAATGTTGACCTGTCATATTTGACAAAGTTATTGTGCAGAAACTCTCAACCAATCAGAGCAGAGTATGCTTATAAATTGTGTGTGATTTTTTTGCTCAACTTAGAACTTAGCCTCAGTCTTTGTATAATGTACATGCACACCAATTTTCATCAAAATCAAACGATATTTAAGCAAGTAATCTGCGGGAACGCATGTTTGGTAATTACCAAGGGAGCAAAGTATGCTAATTAGTTATGCAGGGATTTTGCTTCACTTTGAACTACAGGCTCGGACTTCGTATAATGTACATGCATACCAAGTTTCATCAAAATCCAATGATATTTAAGCAAGCTATTTGGGGAAACCAAAGTGTGGATGGACAGACAAACGGACACTCCCCATACAATAATACGTCCCTTCATAATTTTTGACGGGCATATCAGAAATATTTTTTGTAGTGTTTGAAAAGAATGATACTATTTGATGTATAGTAAAACAAAAAAGAGTTGAAGATAATTAGCTCAAACCTATTTGAATGGAACAACCCTCAAAAGTCAGCATATTACCTTTTAATCAGCTAATTACCTGTAAGTTGGTGATATGTCTATCAGCATCATTCTCCGCTATACAGGCCTCCATCACAGATTTGGTGGCAGGATCAACATGACTTGTGGCTAAATCATGCCTGAAATATAACAACACAGTAGTATGTTAAAACAACTACAATTTCACAACAACTTTTGATTAAGTACTATCAGTATTCACTTCCAGTAAAATTCACAACAACATTTGATTAAGAAGTACATGCAATATATAGATGACCATCTTCGCTAGCCAAGTGTTCGCTCCGTATACGCTAGCGAAGATGATAGATGACATTTTTGTACAGAAACTGACACAACCTAAAAAGTTTAATACTTTAAATATAATGGAATTTGAAACAAAGTATGGTTTAAAAGACTAGGACAACTCATTAAGCCTGAAGATGTATTTCCAATGACGCCCCTGATTTTATCAACAAAGCATGTATCAGTATGACTCAGTAGCTTTCAATCCAAAGCAGACCTGAAGAAAAGATTGCTGTCTCCATATTCCTCCTTCTTGATCCATCCTGCAAGTGACACCAACCCGAGGGCTCGGTCAGGGAAGTGTGTGGCTAGGTGCCATGCTCCATGTCCACCCATAGAGTGACCTAGAGGTAAACAGTACATACATATGTATTAGTACACTGTATAACCAAAACATTCAATAAATGACACCAATGGAAGAACTTGGTTAGGGAAGTTTGCGACTAGGTGCTGCATCTAAGGTCAACCCATAGAGTGGTCTAAAGGTTAACAAGTATATATTTATCCTGTACATTAAGTTTTATCGAAGGTAGGAATAACTGTAGCTACTTGCCAGCAAACAGTACCCTAGAGTTGTCTGCCTTTTCAGAGATCCATTCACAGGACTGAGTTAGCGATACCAGTCTGTCCAGAGCTGTTATAGCCGTGAGACTGCCAGGACCCTCCCAGTTGTGGGCACCATGTCTGTTTATACATAATACATGTACAATTGTATTCCAGAAATCAAGAAAAGAAATATAGTACTGTTACTTTGTTAGCTTTTAGTCTTTAAATAAACTCAAGCACTTCATTATTTCCTACTTACGGAATTCAATAAACGATAGAATACTTAGAGTTCAGCTGGTTATAAATATCAAAACTACAATGTCAAAAGTAGCTATCAATTCTTTTTTCGGAAGATACTACAATTTCTGCTACACTCACCTTGTTGGAGCCAGCAGCCAAGCATGTGGGATTCCAAATACATATTCTCCATTCCTCATCACCTTGTAGCTGTCAGCCTGGTTCTGTGGTGGAACAGTGGTACCGTGTAGTGTGAGAAGGGTAGGACAGGCGGCACCTCCACAGCCATTAATAGGAGCTATGGCTGCTGCATGCTGCACAGATCCATCATGGTCTAAAAATGTAAACAGGAAGGACTCTCCAGGCTTCCTACAGCGGAGATTGACCTTGAAGGGTATGGTCCCCATTGATGTGGTAATGGACAGGATCACATTTAAAGTGGTGCACCTTGTCAACACAATCCCGTTATCGGAAGTCTCCAATGAAAATAGGACAGACACAGTTTGACCTGGAGCAATATTAACAGAATGGAGCAAATGACTCCTCAGTACATGTCCTTCCGACTGGTCAGTCACAGATACCTTGGAAACCCGAACCCATTTAGAATGATGGTTATTTGTCATTGGAACAGCAACATGTTTACCAAATAGGTGACCATTTACAAGATCAGGAAGGAAGTGAGAAGGGAGAATTTCAAGGCTAGATTCAGGTATCTTTATGGAACACTTGAAAGTTGCAGCCACTTTCGAGCGTAGGCGAATGTAGATTGTATGGACACCCTGCGACAAGTGTGTAGTGGTCCAGAACACATCCCTACGGTATACATCTCCTGTCAGTGGTCTGCCATCAATATAAAACGTGTGGACATCCAAACACTGGAACACCACCAGCTGGTCTTTCTCATTCACAGCAAACTCCCCTACTACCCAACCCTGCCATTCAGTAATCCCGATGGAACTGAGGGAGTTTACCAAGTCATTCCAGTTAACTTGTGGGCTTATTTTAATGGTTTCACCAGCAACTGACTGCTTGAATGATTTCCATTTTATTTCTCCTCCAGGAACCAACTCAGAGAAAAATTTAATATTTTTGTTGTTCCTTTTTTTGGAAACTTCAAAAACACCACCAAAAGGTTCCAGTGGATCACCATCAAGCTCCATTTTTCCAATGACAAATGGTCCAATAAAATCCCAGGAGGTAACAAATGGACTGACCTTTCCAGACAGTTTTGATGCATGTTTGAAACAGGAGACCGCTTGAGATGTCTGACCTTTCCTCTGGTAAAGTGTACCAAGTGCAGACCACTGGAATCCATCATTTTCCTTGGCATCCAGTGCAACAAGTATGCATGATATTGCTTGGTCAGTCTGTGTAAAATTTAGATATGTAAGATATGAATAAGGAAAACTTTTGTACATGAGTAAAGGTCATCAAATTAAATATTAAGAACATACAAATATTTCTTATTACAAAGGCAAAAAAGTTGCAAATGCCTGGCAGTTTTGAAACTGATCCAATTCTTTTTTCACAGCTCAGCGAGAAACTTTACCACCAAAAGATCTTCAATACAAAACACATGATACATAACAACAAAGCTATCATTTGAAGTTGAAATGTATTAGATATATATCACTTCATACACTTTACTTGCTTAAATTATAATGTCTCAATAAAATCATGATATAAATTTCAAATTTGATATTGTTGACAATTATGGTAACCAGGTACTAGACAACAAATTTGTAGTTGTTGATAGGTTCAATGATGTGTGACACTATGACTAATACACTTGTATACTGTACCTCTACTGTCCACCTTAAACGGTTGATGCTGCTTGATGTTATCTTTTTTGGACAAGGTGCCGTAAACTTCTTCTTTTCTTTGTCTAAAAATTCTCTTACACTCTAAATAGGAAAACAAAAATATAAATTCACTAAAATCAAATTAACACTGCACACATCCCTGTTATCTATATTAATTTTGTGGACATTTTGAGTATAAAACTTTTTCTTTTTTTTTTAAAAGATAGGATCATGCTTAAAATATGGCTGAATAATAGGATTATCAACAATAAATTCATTATGTGATTAGCTACTGATCACCCACTGGTATGTTCAACCTCTGGTTTCATGCATAAAATGTACCCCCCTACCAAAAATATTTAGATACATTTTGTAACTACATAAATAAAACAAAATCCCCTTAAAAAAATCCATTATTTAGATATAATCTAAAATAGTCAAAATATGAAAAGGTCGAAATAGGGGAGTGCCAGCTTCAAGTCGACCCACCCCCTGCCACACTAAATCCTCACCCTAAAATGTTCCTCTCTGGGAAAAGAATCAGACCTATTGATAATCCCTGAGGCACCCTGCATTTGAAATCTGCTATTTCTCAAGTGTCGCCATCCACATTTTAGAACTACTTATTGAGTGTTTTTCCAGAATGCTTGAAGCAGTGAAGAGTCCTGTATCTAGTCTATAGTGGTCCAGTTTGGTGATGAACTTTGATGTTGGACCTTATCGAAGGCCTTTAAAAGTCCCCTACAACAACCAAATAAACCTGGTCCTTGCTATACTGTTGATAGATCACTGTTGATGGCAAGTTGTGACTCACAAGATCTGTGAGAGCAAAATATGTACTAGTCAAGTGTTCAGACAGTATAGGGAGTATCATACTGATATTTTCACTACAATATAAGTGTACTACGGTGTTCTCTAGCAGTTCACAGCATACTGAGGAAAGAAATACTGGGTGAAATACAAAAATTTTTGTTCAACATAACAACAATATTGGTCAACATGACATACAAAAATGTATAACAGTTATATACAAAAAAAACAAAGAAAATAACTGCAACTCACTACACCACACCACTACACTACACCAGACGTCCTATATCCTGCATGGATACTTACTTGAAGTCGTTGACAGTGCTAAATACCTGGGAGTGACAATCAACAAAGATCTGACCTGGACGAAACATATCAACCAGACAACAGGTAAAGCCTCAAAGACCCTTGGCTTTCTACGAAGAAATCAGGGGAGATGTACAAGAGACACCAAAGCGTCGGCATATACCACCCTAGTTCGACCAACCCTAGAGTATGCATCTCCAGTATGGGATTCACATCACATCACAAACATCAGGGAAATTGAACAAGTACAGAGAAGAGCGGCACAATTTGTACATACCTGGTAACTGTTACCAAGACATCAACCCAGACTGTGTAACTACCCGGTAACTTGCTTTTAAACAACTCCAGTGGGAATCGTTACAACATCGTCGATTGAAACAGACATTAACAACATGCTACAAAATCCAACATCATATCTGATAGTAGTTAACCCAGCAGTATATTACACAGCAAGTGACAGAACTAGAGGGCATCACAAACTACGACAGGACAGAGCAAAGAAGAACATCTTGTACCACTCATTCTTCCCAAGATTCACCACGGAATGGAACAAACTACCAGAACAAGTTGTGGAGGTAACAACTTAAGAAGACTCCAAGGCCAGGTTGGGTACCATCCCTGGCCCCATTCACACCAACTCTAGTTAAAAGCTTTAACCCAGTGTACAGTTTTAAATTTTAGATTAACTAATTCTCTTTTACCCTGTTTTAATTGGAGGCGACATATCGTCTCGAGCTGCGCCGAGTCAATTACACTAAAGCTGAGTATGACTTGTATCAGGAAGAAGTAGAGGAACTCTACAGTGAATTTGCTATATGCCTGCGCTGGTACTAGCCTCGTCTGTCAATACACCTATAATATAATCTTATAGGTGTATTGACAGACAAGGCTTCTACCTGTGATGTAAACTAGACAGAGAGCTCATTTTTATATCCCCTATCAACTTTCTGTAAAGTGTCCCTAGCTGCGTCAATGATGAAAATACATGCATTATACATGAAGGACTTGGCACTTACCTGGTACATTTCTCGATCTGAATCGAACAACTGGACCAAGCCCATTTTTATATTCCCCATCAACTTTGCCATGCAGGGGATAAAAAGCAGTGCAGCTAACATAATTATGCTCCACAAATAAGCACCTGGTGGTTTGGGGCATATGCCAAATTATAGTGCTGGAATCTAAACCTTTTAAGAACAAATTAGATTTTTTTTAAAAAAGTTATAGCTTCCTTGATCCCGTTACCCCAAAATCAATAGATATTCTTGTTACAAAGGGACAAAATTAATTTGGCTTAAGATTTGATGCATTGTTCAAATGATACCATCTCTTATCTTAAAATCAACATTTTACAAAATTTCTGTCCAATTTTTGTAGCAGTGACCTTGTATTCCCATGCTCAATAAGGACTTTCCTATACCCTAGAGCCATCTGCCACCCAAAATTTGGTTTAACTCAAGAAATAGCATCAAAACCCAACATTTTCCCAGAATTTACTTCAGTCTATTTACAGCCACTGTGACCTTGACCTCTGAGTGATCCAAAAATCAATACGACTCTTCATGATCAGCATCCCTTAGGGATCATTCACCCAAATTTGGGTTACAAAGGATAAATTGTTTTCTAGGAAACATCTGAAAAACTTATTGGAGCATTCAAGAATAACCTATGGTAATACTTTAATAGAGAGAAAAAAAACACCATTTTTTTTTTATTGATTTTATTGATCAAATACAATCTCGTATTTTTCAAGTATAAAATTTTTAGAGTTTCACAATTACTTGTGAATACTACATCTGTACAAAGTACCTAATGTATATATAAATAATTAACAAACTGTTGAATAACATTGCATTTCCATACTGGAACACAATGGACAAATGTTATGCAAAATTCATTTTCTCAACAAAATAAACATCCTGACTTCAGTTCAAATTCTTCACAAGAAGACTACTAAAGGGCCTGTATCGCTCACCTGTAATTCAGCTTGGATTATAGGTTAAATTTTAAATGGCAAATCATTACTTTTTCCGAAGATTTAATAACTTACCCAGTTATCTACACCTTATGAATCTTTGTAGGAAAATTTAAACTTACTTCCCATACTACACAGCACTTAAGCTTCAGGACAAACATCATTACACTAGGTCTCTTGGTTATTCAGAAGAAGGGGTTTAGAAAGTTGACATTTGTCTTTGACGGATGGACAGATACCGCACCATGGCATAAGCTCACTTGGCACTTTGGCCAGATATTAATTTGACTTGATATATTATCAAATGATATGTTATCTACAAAGATTTTTTTGGTGGCCAAAAGCTTTTGCAAAAATTTTATTTTCAAATAATATACAAGTGCGTATCATGCTGATGAAACACTTTTTCACATCTGCAAACCATAAAATGTTTGAAATGTATGAAATAAATTTCTAGACATGTGGTACATCAAGAAAGATACAGTTGACACAAGAATATATAATTCTAATTACTAGACATTTTGGCAAACTAATAAACAGTAATAATAGTAGGGCTGGAACAGTTAACCAGTTCCTCGTTACTTATTGGTTTGTACCCAATAGCAGTGTTCCAATTTAATCAACTCTTGTCAACTACTGACTACAGAATTCATGATCAATTTTACTATAATCGTGTTTAGATATCATGGAATTTTCGGTTTAGCAATTGGTGATTTCAAGCCTGTCTCTGTACTAGAAACCAACAAGAATTAAGCAGCAGAAGTCTCCCGATATTTCCAGCTGTTGTGTCAGCATTTTCACTAACTTTCAAGTCAACTCATGGCTACTTGGGACTATAAATCATAGTGTTTGAAGGGAATCGAAGAGTTCATACAACTCAGGTCTCATTTTATTTACTTGTGCAAGTGGGTTTCACCAACATGGGAGAATTATGATTATTAATCAATCACCAGTAAATAAACGGTAAAAAATTAAATGATCAATCATAAAATTTCAATCAATGCCCCTCACTATTGTATAGCTAGCACCCAATATTTATAAACTGTCAAAGTTCAAGTAAATAGTTATTGATTTTCCTGGTCGAAAATATGTCTTTTAACTACTGTTCGACATGATTTTCCTGGTCGAAAATATGACTTGTAACTACTGTTTGACAGACTAGATATGCAAGCAAATGATCAGTAAATGTACCATACTCAGCATACAACAAACTTATAGTTTTTAAGTACATACATTGTAATTAGGTGAACATATGTTGACCAACATTCTATTGAACTATGTACGTACCTCTCATTCACAGAGGTGGTCTTGCAGAAGTCAATTGATGTAAAGAAACATGCAAGCATAGTGCTAATAGTACATGTATAATGAGAACATGTGTACAAGCCTAGGGTTTCAAAATATCTTACTATCAATGTACATGTAGAAAAATTCTGTGTCCACCCTACTAGGTGTCACTGTGATGATGGTTTGGTATATTTAGTATAATTATGGCTCAATCGTCTACCTCCATTTGTTTCTGAAAACATTTTCAATTAGATAATATAGTTTAATGTAATGGATTTTAAATTTGTTTATCACCGAAATAATCTCAACAGCTGCAATAACAGTCGTTAAACGTTATTCACTGTCAATTGAACAAAATGTAAATGATTCCTATTACCTATCTTTAAGCTTGATGCAGACAATAACACTAACCACTGTTAAGGGGAGAGTGGCCATTTTGTTTAACCAATAATGTAGTCAAATCCTGTAATGAGTAAAAGTTCTAAACTGCTTTGAACATGTATCAGTGATTTTTTGGTGATGTTTCAGGTCCTGGTATTAAATGTAGATATTTGACACAACAATAAATGAGATGAATGCATGATGATCACATTTCCATTTTTATATTGTCGCCTGTCCCTAGACTTGAGCTATTGTTGTTCATGACTGCTGCCACAGGTTTGTTCAACACACCATCTTTATTTTCTACACACATCTGGTTTGATTCTGATTCAGTGTTTGTTGCTGGGGGAACATTTTCATCAGCAGTTGTTTCGCCATTGTCATCCCAGTCAATTTTAAATCGAGTCACTCGCGGATTGGTGGCTAATAAACTCCTTTCAAGCTGTAAAGAGATAAAGTACATGAAGCATTTTATATGATAATTTTCCATACAAAAATTGATATTTACTATAAACATAAAATGTTAATTAATGTCTAAATTAACCACAATTGCAATAGACTTACCATGACTACCATAGGTATCATGGCTACAATATTTGCTTACAATATAGCCCCAGTTCCCTCTGGCCCTTACACCAGACTTCGACATTTTGACAGATAGATGTCTGGTACATCTACATGTCTCTGTCAAAATGTCTGAGTCTGGTGTAGGGGCCAGAGGAAACTTGGGCTACTTACAATATTGCTTTGCATCAGTATTAACATAGATCTGTTACAAATTCTTACAAATGTCATGATTTATATCAATTTTACATTTATTGATACTCAGACCCACAATAGGATACAGGATATGTATTTACTTGGTGTCAATATGACTGAGTTATTGCCCTTCCTCCAAATCTGACCAGAAACGAAAAAGAAAGAATGCATGACAAGGTACCTATATGTATGGTGAAGAAACCTCACATCAGCTTCTGCCACATTAAAACATCTAAATGGCCATATTTTGGTTGCTTATTGGAAACAGTGAATGTTATAAGTACATACACGGATATAGTCAACAAACAGGAAGGATTACTCAACCAAATACAAAGTAGCCACAGAAAACTTGTTAACTCATCTTAAACAGCATTTCACAAACATTGATGGCCAATACCAAGTGTACATGCTGGTCATCAGTTCATCAAATTAGTCTGTCCAGTACTTCTTGAGGAATACCATCATTATTAGCAAGAATTGTTCAAGAACAATCAGAAGAACGTTGGAAGAAAGGTAATTTTTCATGAACATTTGATGATGGTGTGCTGAAAAACTAATACAACAAGGCATCGTTGACGATACGAATACCCTCGTGTCCCAAAGTGGTATAGAATGTCAAATGTAAGGGGGGAA
>JAUMHH010187650.1:10009-30403 GCA_032359455.1 Chlamys rubida | reverse complement strand
TCTCCCATTCCTCAGCCATTTAGCCCCATGTATTCCCCCTCTCCTAGCGTCCCCCCTCATCTCCCATTCCTCAGCCATTTAGCCCCATGTAGTCCCCCTCTCCTAGCGTCTCCCCTCCCCGTCTCGCCGAGTTCATCTCCCATTCACTACCTCTTCTCTATATACCTAACTTACCCCCAGCCTCTCTCCCCGCCCCTCAGGTCTCCCTCGTGTAAGTTTGGTCCCTGCACACTCCTCGTCTGCAGTCCCCTCCCCCAATAGTCTTTGTCTCTGTGTACCCCCTGTATACCCCTTGCCTTCAGTTTTGTCTCTCTGCCCCGACCCTCCGATTCCCACCTCTCTTACTCGACACAAGTTGTTGTGTAGCAACACGCAGTCTTAATATTGCATTCAAGCGTCGTCAAAGACACAATTCCTCAGAGGAACCATTGATTTATCACGTATTAGGCATGAATTAAAACTTTGTTTAGAATAAGCAAGTTAACACCATATGAATAACGCGTGTAAGATATGTAAAGTGATGTTATTGCGTACTTGAGAACAGCAATCGTAGGCTTAAGTCCGTTATCACGTAACTACCAGATCGTATGTGCCAACTTCCTGGATACCATTAGATACACATGCGTTCAAAACAGCCTCCTCCATATGTGTAGCCATTCCAGTTGTATGTATTGTGATGATGAATGAGTGGATGTGATATTGTCTTGTAAGTGACCGGATGTGTAGTTGTCAATGTTACGGTTCGTTTAAAGCCTTTATGAGTGACCGGATGTTCCGTTGCCAATGTTCTTGTTAGTGAATAGCTCGATCAGTGACCGGATGGGATGTATGTATCAGTGTTTCAATGTTAGGTTTCTTTAAATGATAATTTGAATATAGATAAATATTTTCCAAACTGTTTTAATATTACATCAGATTATAATACAGTAAATGTTAATTTAATATTGCTTCGGCTTCATTTACATATGCACACACATAATGGATGGAATAGGACTATTAAGAATGCAACATGTTAGCTCTTTATTGGTCTTCTGGGCAATTTCCATTGCGTTTCGCTGACGATTTCCAAAACCAGTGTTCTAGTTGTTTGCCATTACTAATATTTCAGACATTCTTGTTTTTTATTGAAGTCTTTCCCAAATTATAACATTTCATTTTGTTTTTGGTGCTTTAAAATGCCCCGTCGTCATTGATTTATTCTTTTATAAATGATGGCATTTGAGTGTTGTGCTTTTAAATGCCCTTCGTCTTCGTTTGGTAATTACTAGTTAATAGATGTTTAAAAAACGCGATCTAACATTGTCAAAAACAACTTTCGCACTCTTCATTGATAGCTTCAATCACCGGCATTGACATCTTTATTGTAATTCAATGGACATCCTAACCTCGCTTATGATTGACAGCCATGTGCACTATATTGGCGACTGTTAGGCCAGGTTACTGCTGGCCGGATACCGATAGCACAGGAACTGTGTTATGCTACTACTGTACACGTTATACCTGTGTAGTTCCTTGTCTTACCTGTGTAGTTACCTGTCTTACCTGTGTAGTTACCTTTCTCCGTATAATCACTTTGTTTGTAGTGACACAGATGGTAGGGTTTTTGATCCATGAATGAAACATGATATGCATCGTCACGGTCGGCCCTTTCATATCCTTTTTTTGGTGCCGGACAATTAGTCACGCGCTTCATGATCAGTCACCTGGAGGGACAAGTGACCTGTCCTACTTTTTAAAGGGTTGTGGTTACTGTGATCGTGGCCTATAAACAGCTATGTGTATGATATCTCTAGTCGGGCTATTTAAAACCAATTGAGTAGTTTTTCGTTTGACTACCAAATGCAACACTTAGTGCGGGTTATGACGTCAATGGAAATAGATGAAGGGTGGGGAGGTTTGCCATTTAAAGCCATATGTTTAATCCTACACATGGATGGAGCGAGAACTACTCGGAATCCCGCGGAGCTGCGAGCACATCGATATACGTGGCACGTCACAAACCATGACTGATGGCTCAGCAACCATTCAGAAAAGATACTCTTTCCAGAAGTGTTATTGAAATGAAAACTAAATGTAAAAATAACCAATACATTTGCTGGTGAAATTGATTTTTATAATGTGAAAATGGAGCTAATGCAGAAAACGAATGTTATGAATTGTGAATATAAATGCATCAAATCTTTGATTCAGGGTAAGCCGTTCCTAATTATTGGTAGACAATCCCGACAACAGTACCCATGGATCTAGTAAAGGGCATTGTCTTTATTACATTATTGATTCACCTGGTGTGTATGACCTGCCGACAGACACTTAACGGCGTACAGAGGTTTGGAATTCTTCAGTGTTGGCAAAGTGATTGGCCGTTTCATTATCTCTAACCTGTGTCGTGCAAACCTATCTATTCGTACTTGACTTTCGTACCAAACTCACTCCAATAAAACGTCCTGTTTTGGCATCAGATATCGAGCTAGTGTTGACTGTAAATAATTCCATTATCCCAATATATCGCCTCAAATGAACGTTCAGGTGGACGCTGTAAGTGGACTTGTTGGTGTATCTATAGTGGCGACTGCGGTAGTGGACTGTCTAGTGTCTTAGTGGGAGTTTGTTGGGGGAGGGGGTTGTTAACAAGACTGATGTTAAACTCTCATTGAGAGAAACGATAGCAGACTATGGGAGCTCCTTCAGCACCCTGGTCACAATGGTTAGGTTGTCACTGTGTTGTCCTTTCAGGACACTAGTGGATATTCTCATGTTAATACAAATGTATGTTAATTACCATTATACCTTAATTAGTTATAAGCTGTCGGAGGACAGTTGAGTTGAGGGAGGCAGCGACTCGTGTTATGGGTTGTAATCACTTCCCCTTAAACAGGTACGCGGGTAAGTGACACTAATACGGGAGTGATGGATGGTCGCGTGGCATTAATGTCACCATGAGGCGCGTTTTTTACCTGACCGACTGTAGCTAGGTGATGCATCTGGCGCGTCCATTAATGCCTCGATAACAGGGAGCTAGTGTAAGAGTAACTTAACAGAGCCATGTGGCTGGAGAGGACCCAGTCTGCATTATTTACAGTTGGATACATATCCTCAGGTTAAAATGTAAACAAATACGAAGACACGGGTACAACAGTTGGGTCTAGTTGAAGTCAGGTGATGATACAAACCCATCAACATGTTTGTAATACCCCTAGTAATCAGTTGGTTCCCAATCAAAAGTTTCGGCCATATGGCGGACTAGCTCTTCGACGATCCGATACGCCCAAACCAGAAGTGCAACGCTGTGTAAACTTCCTGTGGTAACGTAAACACAGGCGGAGAAAATAGAACGTCTGTGGTTCTGACGGGTGATGGGGTGATTATAGCGATCAAGTCGAATGTGATAGAATTCTTGCTTTTATTGTCTTGAGATCTCCCTGGGGTTCGCCTTGCATTACAAATCCTACACTAAAACAAAGAAATATAAGTTTGTTTCTATGGTAACACTTTGACATAAACAAAATTGTCCATCGATTCCATAGTAAACCCGAGCTACCACTGACAGCTGTAAACTCAATGGTTCTGGCGGACAGTGTTTATAAATTCAGATAAACTGACATTGACCACGCGCGATCAATTCTCATCATCAACATACACGTACTTCAGATACGCTTCTTCAATGCCCGAGGTCATGGTCACTGATTTCTCTGCTACAAGGTGAAGGTCGTCTGTGTGACAGGATATACATTTGTAGTATAATGACCTTTTGTGAAAGTCCTATCCGACTTGTCATTATGATAACAATTACATGTAAAAAATGTTGGGGTCAAGGTCATTGCTCTTAATAGAAATGTCACTGTCAGGGTCAATAATTGCAGTGTCAAGGTCAATATTGGTTGCAGCTGTATTGATTTTGTTGGTGGCGATTGCAAAGGTCGCCATTCGTGACAGTAATATTAGGATAGAAAGCCAACACTTACAGGGTGTGATTAACAGTGCAAGTCAGGCATTGGTGACCACTATCACAGGACGTTCTAGTGACAGAGAATGCTGTCAGGCATTGGTGACCACTATCACAGGACGTTCTAGTGACAGAGAATGCTGTCAGAGAACTTCTGGTGATGGCTTGACAGTTGGCAGTTACAGATACCAATGGCAAAATAAGAAGATGGTGCAAAAGAGATGCACGAGTGTAACAGACGGACAGAAATACTAGGCCACCAACGCGACCTCTGTAATAGGCGTGGGAGAAAACAGACGCACCACGCGTTGCTTTCATTGTAAGAACATTCTTTGAAATGCCCCCGGAAATGTTCTTTCTTCTTAATATTTTCTCAGAAAAGCGTGGTATAGGTTTTTCATAGATATTTCTACAGTTACCGATCCATTGACGTCAGCAGTCTTTGTACTGGAAGAGAAGATAGACCACTGCACACTACGCTCGCGTCTGAATAATTTGTCTTTAACGAAGCTAATGAATATAGGATGAGCACGCGCTTATTTGACGCGGACGTACCTGTCCGTGATGAACGAGATGCCCTTCTAATTGACGCACTTTATGATTCGGTATTGTAGCTGGTCAGGGAATATAACAACGCTACATACGGCCCTTAATTCAATCACATTACACATTTGTACTTCTCCTATCTGACCCTGTATCCTTACCCTACTTTCATATTCAATACCGTCAGTTTAAATGGTCCGGTAATGGGTGGATCAAATGGAAGATTACATACGTATTAAATATTTAATAACGCTGCCTTTATCACTGATACAGAAACGCGGGGGATATGAGGCAGGCTGTATGGTCACCAGCCAGTACCATTGATGTTGACGTGGTCACTAACCTGATACCGGACCCCTCAAACCTCTGATACAACAATGGCCTGTTGTTGTCTTTGCCTACAAATCGAATACACATAGGTACCGCGCTGACGTTCACCCAGTATTGGTGACGTTTGGACGAGAAGAATTGCTATTGTTGGAGCGAAACCCATGTTTGTCAAAGTACTCGATTGATTGTTTGCAGTAAGACTTGTATGTCTTTGCTTAAAGCCCGGGGTTGAGCGACCACTTGACCAGCCACGCTAATGACCTTAACTATTGCTGAGCATTACCTTAAGTAAAGCAGCTTGAATGGAAAAAGATGAACATATTGATGTAAATTGCGGAAACAAACATTGACAAATGGGATAAGTCCAGTGTTTTATTACGAAATGACAAGGTAAAGCAAACAAGTATGATCAAATATCGGTAAACAGTAGAATAGTTGTCTCTGTGTCAGAGTAATCTTGTACACTCAAAAAAGACAATAGCCAAGAAAATGTCTATTGTCATCCAGACATCATCAGAAAGATAAGTTGTGTATCTTATTCTTAGAATCGCATTGATGCCGTCACTATTGAACGTTATACCATCGGTTATACCAAAGATAACTTGATCGATATATACAATTATACAGCCTATAAGGGTACGGACAGGTATCCTGTGTATACCAAATACATATTGACAGATGACCTTGGTATACCAAAGGCAACTGAATATGTGAAACAACCGGTTTGTCTGTTTTCAAATGTAACATTTTCTTGTATATGCAAACCTTGCAAAGCTTCGTCAAGGCTCGCCTGAAAACAGCATAAAATTTCTAGGTCTGACCTTATTTCATAAACGAATAACTCTGGTCCAACTTGTTCAACCGTTTGGATCGCGATAAACGAAAGCGACCCTGGTGTACCAAAGGCAGTTTAACAGAAAGTCTGCATAAAGCATTAACAAAAAGAGAAAACAGTCTGGCTAGCAGCTGATGTAACTTGAATTAACCTCTGTCTGTACCGAGAAAAGCGAACGTCTTGATAATCCATGTACATTGTGCTTCCCACAAAATGGTTCGACATACAGTGTCATGTTGCTATCTGTGTCATGGTGACAAACGTCGGAGTGATCATGATGAATGATGGTTTTTGTCATTGTCGATAAGCAGCTTTTCGCTAGGTGGCGCTATTACTGCCAGACAAGTGTTGTTTCAGCGTACGGCCGACGTTCATAGCATGATTTAATGACAGCACGAGAAATGTTGTAGAAAATGTCCCGCTAAGCCATGAACCTCTGGTTACTCATAAACACACAGAAAACACGACGTTTTATTCCTCCGATTTCCGCCATAAACCTTCAACATGGCCCTACTTTGTTTACTTACCACAATCCTAAAGATGTATCAAAGAAATGTGACATTTTTCATGGGTATCAAACATTGATTTTTGTATCTCGGTGTAAGACAAGTATGCCAGTTTAATGGTTAAATTTATGATTTAGAGACATTTTATCCCAAATACCCCTAGAGAACATGAATGCATTATTTGATTGTCGACTAAATATCAGCTCTCTCAGGTGGTATTATTTATGTCCTCAATGTGTAGACCAAGGGACCGTAGCTATTGTTGCTTTGTGATGCGTGTTTCAGCCGTTATATACCATGTACTCCTTAGTAGGTAGGCTGTTTGTGTAGGCTGTTAGCTTTCTTGTATTCCGTCTGGAGGCTTTAAGCTTTCCTGTATTCCGTCTGTAGGTGTTGAAAAAATTTAAACTTCATTTATTTTACAACAATTATGAAACAAATTATTTCAACTTATATTAATCACTCTTGTTGGCCCGGATGTCAGCGCGCGGAGGGTCTTAATGTGGGAGGAAACCAGAGTACCCAGAGAAACCCACGTGGTCGGACAAGTGACCCCATACCTTTTCACGTCCGATCGGGGAATCGAACCCCGGCCGCCTTGGTGTAGGCATTAAGCTTTCGTGTATTCCATCTGGAGGCAGTTCGAGCCCAGTATTCCGCCTGTGAACTGTTGTCTGCTATATTTCGTCTAAGGTCTGTGGGGTTGGTGACATTTCATCGGCTAGCTCACAAACATAATACTGTTTTTATGTAGAACTTCCGGAAGTATATTAATTCTGCTGAGATATTAAACCAATGACGTTGTGAAGTTCGAATCAATATAAAGTCGGCAGAAATTGCATTCGAAACATTATTATTCCCCTTGCTATTTAACAATTAAGTAGACATTGACAGGCATGATGCCTACAATATGGCAGCAATCTGATATCGTGTACCCTCGGGTATACGTCGTGTTGTCTACCTAGCGCATCTTATCGCTATTGGATCGACATGGAAGCAGATAAAATGATTCGCGGAAAGTATTTGTAGGTTTGTGATTGTGGGTTTTTTATTGAGCAGTCTCGTGGGCCTTGAGATAACCTGTATCACATCCTGTGTGGGGAGATCGTAGCTGAGTCATCATTCGGAGGTTGGGCTGACCGAAGTTTCTGTCAGAGACCCTGATAACCACACGTAGTTATTGTGACCTGTGTGTTCCGGAAAACCAGAACCACACCGTCGGGTTATATAACTCGAAGCTTTGACGGCGCGAGTATCAGGAAGGCAGTCCGGAAAAAGAAAGAATTGACGGCGCGAGTATCAGGAAGGTAGTCCAGAAAAAGAAAGAATAAAAGGGAATACAATGTTGCGATTGGCGAAGCAGATTGAAGAGGGCACACTAGAAAATCTTCAATTCTGCAAGTGGCTCCTACATTAGTCGCCTTTAGCAATATTCTTTAAAATCCCCGATCTGCAAGGGTGTCAAAGGGTCAACTTTTGTAGTCATATTTGACACCGTTGCTATACATCAAAATAAAGCTTTCTCGTATATGTTTTATGACAATAGAGCTTGTATATGTTTAACTTTAACAGGCGATATGGTGACGTGTGTATATGAAGGTCCCTGTAAATCATTGTCATGTGATAAGCCCGGGTGTAAATCCCCTTGATTGTCTCGCCTTAGCTGTGAAAGTGTTCTCTATACTCGCTAATACAAACCCGTCAGTCAGGCTAATCCACTCAAGGCCAGGCCAATACAGACACGACCTGGCTCTATAACTATGCTTCTTGATTACACGTCGTACGATTTATCACCGGGACGGCCCTTGTCATTCCACCACTGTTACAGATAGAGCTATCTAATCAGGAAATATCTTCGCCTCCGGTAGTGTACCCCGTGTCCCCCCGAGCAGGTTGGGAGCATGGGCAGCATGACGGGTAATTTAGGGACAATGGATGGGAAGGTAGTCAGAGATGTAGGGTTAGGGAATGATGGATAATAGTCAGAGATGTTGGGTTAGGGTATGCTGGGTAATTATAGTCAGAGATGTTGGGTTAGGGTATGATGGGTAATTATAGTCAGAGATGTTGGGTTAGGGTATGATGGGTAATTATAGTCAGAGATGTTGGGTTAGGGAATGGTGGGCAATAAGTATAAGATGTAGGGTAAAGGAACGATTGGCAATAAGTCGGAGATGTAGGGTAAAGGAACGATTGGCAATAAGTCGGAGATGTAGGGTTTGGGAATGATGGGCAATACGTCAGAGATGTTGGGTAAGGGAATTATGGGTAATAGTCAGAGATGTAGGGTTAGGGAATGATGGGTAATAGTCAGAGATTTTCGGTGAGAGGATGATGGGTAATAAGTCAGAGATGAATGGTCAGGGAATGATGGGTAATAGTCAGAGATGTAGGATTTGGGAATGATGGGTATTAGACAGAGAGGTTGAGTAAGGGAATGATGGGTAATAGTCAGAGATGTTCGGTGAGAGGATGATGGGTATTAAGCCAGATATTGTTCGATTAGGGAATTATTGGAAATAAGTCAGAGATGTTGGTTGAAGGAATGATGGGTAATAGTCAGAGATGTAGGGTTAGGGAATGATGGGTAATAATTCCGAGGTGATGGGTTAGGGAATCATGGGTAATAAGTCAGAGATGTCGGGATAGGGGATGATGGGAAGATATAGAGTTATGGTCAGATGTTAAGGTTTGGGATGATTGGTAATGTAGCTGATAGACCTGTCCAACTCCTCCCCCTCTCCCCCACATTCTCTCCTCCACATTCTCTCCCCTATACACCCCAACCCGTACACTAATGAAGTGTTGTAACACAACGCGCCGTACACATCAATACGACATTCATTATCTCGACTGGTTAGTCGACTGTCCATCTTCTCAGTTATAACGAACGCTTTGCGTTTGATCTCAGGGATATGTGTGTATATTACCGTATCTCTACGTAAATCCAGCTATCACTAAAATTCAATTATATTCCACTTTATTACATCGTAACGTACGGGGTTTCAATAATCTCATGTAAATCGCCAGAGAAAAAGTCATTATAAGCGTTGTCCGAACTTAAAAGGAGGCATTGATGTCGTCAGTATAAGGTGCTTGTAAGTCGGAGAGGTTACTTAAAATGAAGTTGAGATATATTGGTTTAAAGGTGGTGGGGTTAATCCTGTAGTACGTAGACCCCACAGGGAGTCGGGTAGTGTAGGTAATGGAGATGTGTACTTAAACAAGTACCACTTATTGTATTCTCACGCCAAACGTACATTAGCACCATCGTAACCATTAACTGTTATCTTTCACACTTAGACGTACGCGTTCGTTCTGTATACAAAATACACATACAGTACATAATACAACCAGCTCCTACGTACGACAAAACACAACCAACACACGCCTGATACAACCAGCTCCTACAACCCAACACACGCCTGCTACAACCAGCTCCTACAACCCAACACACGCCTGCTACAACCAGCTCATACAAACACCACCCCCAAAATACGGCAAAGCACTTGCAAAATACAACCCAGAACATATAGGATACAACCAGCTCATACGAAATCTCAAATCTGGCATTTACGAAATACATCTCAGCACATACATAATACAATCAGCACACACAGAATACAACCACACAATTTCAACATACAACAAAACATACAACCAAGCACAGACCAGATAGGACCCGGCAAAAATACCACTCGACACATACTACAGAATACAACCAAGTGCTTTTGGAATACATTTAATAATCTACAACTCAGCATGTACAATGTATTACATACATTGCATGACAGCTCACTAGGTCAACGAACTAACCAAAACTTCTAGTGCTATTATACGTGACCAGTTATCGGGATCTCGCATTAGTACCGAGCCATAGAGCAGAATGGTGAAGCCTATTTCTCCGAAGTGACCTTGATCAGGAAACCAGGTATGGACGTGTTGCATTACACTGCCATGTGGTCATTAGTTACCTTGCGGTTGAAGTGGTGGTCAAATATTTGACCATATTGGTTGTGTGTTCCGACCACTACACACAAACATATAAACTCTAGAACCTATGACAGATTACATACTGTATAGGTAATTTACTTTGTTAGCACGGAGCATAACAGTTTAAGTGACAACTTGGTGCCGTAAGTTTGTTTTGACGGTGTTATTTGTTCTGTAGTGGTACGTTAATGGACCGTTAAAACAGGCATGAACGTCATGAACTTTACGATAAAAATTCATTAACTCAGAATATAATTGATATTGATTAAGTAAACACACTTTACATGTTTTCATTTCTGGTACAATACGCTCCTGACGTAATTCCTGACTAGAACTTTTAAACTCTTAGGACGGAAGGTAACCACGGAACGCTGTGTGTTGACATAGCCGACTTGTTAACCCGGAATGTATACCGAGAGCACGCTGTTTCATATATAAGAAAAGTAGTTTTAATTTGTTCTCATGAATTCAATTATCATACAAGGGTATTGTAAATAAACGAGTAATTGCTTTTTATGACATGGTGTTCATATTCACACTCGAACATATATTTATAACTTTGTTTTAACCAGCAGTCCCACTTTGTCGTCGGTTCCGCCATTCCGTTCTGTTGTTTATTTACGTTGTGTCATATGGGGAAAAGGACAATTTGACATGCGATATAATTCCAATCACTTTAAAACAGTGTCGCTACCATAGGGAAACAATAGATCGATGTCGCTATACACAGTTACACGGCGATGTCGCTACACAGTTACGTGGCGATGTCGCTACACAGTTACGTGGCGATGTCGCTACACAGTTACATGGCGATGTCGTTACACAGTTACATGGCGATGTCGCTACACAGTTACATGGCGATGTCGCTACACAGTTACATGGCGATGTCGCTACACAGTTACGTGGCGATGTCGCTACACAGTTACACGGCGATGTCGCTACACAGTTACATGGCGATGTCACTACACAGTTACGTGGCGATGTCGCTACACAGTTACATGGCGATGTCGCTACACAGTTACATAGCGCTGTAACGAGCATCCGTCTTATATAGGATTAGCTGACATCCCACACTTCACCATTTAAAAGCAATTGGCAAAAGACGATAGTCATTTTGCTAGTAATGTAGTTAGAATGGTCTGGGGCTGTGCTCTCGTGCTCTAGATATGGTGTTGCATCCCAGAAACAAAATATTGATTTGTTTAAATAAGGTAACTCTACTTCGTGCGGTTTTGACGCAATAAAATATGCCTTAATGTTTACATATGTAACGACAATTTTGAAGTTCAATTCTGAAGCGCCCTTGTGAAGCTGATTTGGGACATCTAACCCACGATTTTAGTCCCATAAAACAATCTTGCTAAAAGTTCATGTTTCCAAGCGTCTCGTAAATCATGATCAATCGCAGGCGCTAGTGAATGTTTTTAAGAGGGCCACTTGTTGTTGAGTTTCAAACTACAAACAAAAGCTGCAACTGTTAGAGACTTAAACCTTATCACGTGGTCTTCCCTGCTAATGGGGTCGGTATATGCACATGTTTTGGAAAGTCACATCTTCCCGAATATGTCGGTTAAGCACACTCGCGAAAACGTAGTCGCGATAATAAGGTGACTATAAAAGGCTCCTAGGCAGATTCCTCTTTGTAAAAGTTGTAACACATCAGAGGGAGTGCGTTTTATTTCTTAGTGTACGCACAGCTTTGACATTAGAAAATAGTTTTAAAAAATAAATAAAACAGATGAAGAATGAACTGACTTGAAAATCTACAAATGCTATTATCATACTAAGTATAAGACACATGTGTCGTACGTCGGATGCTGAAGAAGGATTATGTAATGTTCATACTATCGGCACAGTTAAATATTTTACGAGATAATACACGAGATATCAGGAGTATACAGTATAAACTGTATTATTTGCCTTAGTACAAACTTTCTCTAGTCAACTTCGCTCATAGATACTCTATTTTCGAGGAGAAGCCTCGCTGAGTGTAGCAAATCTACGACAGGTAATCTAGTCTATAGATAGGAGACAATCTACGAGTGCTGATGAGTTTACAAAATGTACAAGACATTAAACGAGAGTTCAATGATATTCAGCTGTACGAGAGTTAAAGAGAAAACGCGATAGTAATCGAGGGTTGAAGACCACACGAAGCAGTATACGATAGTTGAGGAGTACACGAAGGTTGGGGTGTTATAACGATTTAAAAAGTCGATTAGAAACTATTGCCTATTCAAAACACAATGTTACCACAAAGCTGTGTATGTAATTCTGCCGAAGTGACATTTACTCGGTGAAAGTGCAGTGATGTGAATAGTACGGATATTCTATACGGAAATAGCGAGTCGAGATATTAAACACTATGTATACATATTTATAGAAAACAAAGCCGACTGCATGAGAAATGGCATGTTTCATATACAGGACAATGCCGACATGTATTACCAGTGTATAATAGCGCGTGTACGTCACAGCGCCCTGTTAGCTACTACACCGCTCGAGAAATCACAGGACATGATAATGGTGACAGGAGGTATTTTGAGGCCTTTGCTGATGTGTATTTAAGTAGAATTAGTAGACGTTTTAGATTATCACCTGACAAAGATGCTACCCAAAGAATTGTTGTGTATACTTCTAGTATATACATACTTCTCGGCTTTGGCATTTTGTTGGGTGTTAAAACGTGTGTACCACCACTAGGGATCTCAAAATAAAACTTTGTTTTGATTCTATTTACCTGTGGGAGAAATGAAACCTTGGGGAGGGAGGGAGGGAGGGAAGGGGTATTATTGTCGTAAACCAGTCGAGGTTATTGTCTGTTGTTGCTGCAGCGTCAGGGACTTACCTGTTAGGCGACTTGGCGGGACTGATTGTTACGCGACATCGCCAAAGGCTTCCTGTGATCTTCAGTATTAACGAGCGCAGCTCAAGTTGTATCGCTGTTTTGTAATTTGCGTTATCTTGGATTAATGAGATTTGAGATCATTTGAGATAGGAGATGTTTGTTTGAGGTAGGTGGTGTTCTCGAGCTTCAGCTGTGTGCCAATCACATCCTCACAATGCTCTTCATAACACATTATATGTAAATATTCTTTCAGTGTTCATAAGAATACCCCGCAAGCGTATGTCTTAAGTTAATGACAGTGATTATTTCACCAAATTAAAAACAAAAATATGATAAAAAGTAAAAAAGAAAACGCAATTAGTGATTGTCCACACAAGCACATAAGTATGGGGTCTTACCAACACACCAAACCATAGACAGTAATCGAGGCTCAAATACTTACATAAAAACCGAATGTCCTTAGAGGAGCCCAATAGGGGTTCAACCAACATACAAATTATATGTAGGGATTCATACAGACATGCAAACCATAGGTTGTAATAATGTTTCAAACTAACATACAAATTATAGACAGTCTGTATTCGGTGTTCGTATTAGGCTAAACCTTAATTGTTAGTACAATAGTGAAATCCCCAGTAATGGATATTTAAGGATAAATTATATAAATACGAATTATTGTGTCCTCCGCGTTGTCGTGTTGCTTTTGTGAAATACAGCAAAATTAAGTTAAAAGTCTCTTTGACGTTTCGTTAAAGTTAAAGACAGGACTAGAATTGGTGTTGGTGGTGGGATTCTGGAGACATGTCTTCATTGTTAAGGGTCTTGTGTCATTGCAACAGCTGAGGTGAAATGTATATATAGGTGATGGTTCAACGTATGGTCCCATTAAAGTGTCATCTCAATGAAATACCGTGATAGCTGAACACGACAGCACTACACCCCAGCAGGGCCCGTATACGTGAAACCGTTCTAATACTCAAGCATGGATTTTGTGCTCAAACTAACTTTTCTTGTAACTTGCTTAATTCATGTGACACGGGCAGATAGTCATGTGACACGGGCAGATAGTCATGTGACACGGTCAGATAGTCATGTGACACGGGCAGATAGTCAAGTGTTAACATTTAAAATAGAATGTGGCTTGAAGTCTTTCCCAAATGCTTCCAAAAATCTTGACAAAATGTGATTTTTGATTGATGAATCACCGGAACTTGAACACAGAAATGGCTTGAGAACGGTTTCATGAATACGGGTATTCTAATGACTGACTGAGAGAGTTCTTCCTGAATCGAAAGGATTCGTGACGTCATTGACGTGTTATAGGTATGAAGTAGGGTAGCAGTATATCACATGGAGGAACTACCAGTGACCTAGCACCAGATATATAACAGGTATTGGCAGAGGCCGCTTAACGGCATATCATTGGTGTTACACCTAAATTGAAATTGCTGTAATCTTCATGTTCAATTAAAGTTCAATTTTCTTGAGCTCAATGAGAGGAATTTTGATTTGGTCTATCAGAATATTTAAACTTCTGGCGATATGGCTTCCAGATCTGTCACTCCTTGTAACACCCTGTCTGGTGGTATCGGTTGGGCTGGGTTGCCCAGTTAGATAAGAACTGTCGCTCGTTTTTCATCGTGGTCCTTTTATCAATCTGATGGCTTTAACAGGCACTTACCACACGAGGCAGCAAGGTGGTATATTGTTTATAGCCACCAGACCATTGAAGCTATGTATAAGATATAAATTGTGTTTAATCCTATACAACTCGAGTAGCGTATTGCTGTACATTTACCTATGTAATACAGAAGCTGGTTTATAACGACCGTCGCAGTCACTCAATATTGGATTAGGCGGTGTAACAGCTGGATGGACTACACCAGGACACAGTATCAGCAGCATACACAAGCAGGCTGGTTATGCGAGGAACACATCTGCAACTCTGCAAACAATTTGTCTATTCAGACAGTAAAGTGGTCAGAGTGTCTGTCACACTGATACCTCGTAGACAATTGGCCCAGACCCCAGGACCATCAGTAGATACAGTGTCCTCGCTACTGTTAGTAACCTTTTCGTACTGGTAGTGAAGGATGAGAACTACGTTGTTAAACATCTCCAATACTAGAACTAGAAGGAAAGGATCAAACACCGCCGCTATTTTGTAAATTAAAGTCCGTGTCCAAAGAAGGAAACTCCGTCACTCTTTTGTAAATGTAGGGAAATGCTGAAAGGGATGGACGATAGCCTCGCTGCTAATTTGTACTGGTAGGAATGGACGTTTTGGGGATCACAGAAGTATTAGTAACTGTAAGCAGGTGTAAGATGTAAACCTAGGACATTTTGGAGTCTACACCCGCCTCTATACCCGTCCTACCTACTTCTGTACAAATTAGTCCAGTTACCTATAATAAGAAGCGACAGCTAGTAGAGAAAACGTTCACCATTATTCATTCTTGTCTGCAGAAATTCGGTAAATAGTCCAACAGCAGAACCGTGGCTCCGGGGAAACGGTGTCAAATATTTACATAGGCTACTGTACCAGTTACAGGACGTGTGCAAATAGGAAGTTGTGTCATTAATGCAACCTCCTTTCTACAGCACATCCCATTGACAGGTTAAATGTGTTTTTGAAAAGGTTTGTTTTACCATGAACAACTTGGAATGAACCTTTCTACAAACTGTTGCTTCCACAGACTACTGTGAACGAAAACTCTATTTCTATCTAACGAATATCACATTTTACCAAATAAAAAAACGCCCTATTAAAATATGCATGTATATTTTCACAACTGGTTGATTTGGAACAAGAATCTTCACCAGTTTGTTTAGGCCTAGTATAATACATGAATATATATATGCTGGCAGTTGCTTGCCTGATGACGTATATCTAAGGGTCGACCCTAAACGTTACACTCATGACGTGACAGAGTGTTGACGTCAATGTTGTCCCATGAGACGTAATTTCGCCTAAATCTATATGCCGCAGTGCTCGTTCCGCATACATTTTTGGACGGTGGCTTTTTGACGTTGACATTTTCTGATGCTACATGACGCTGGTGTCCACCAGGGTGTATTTGGGTTCGAGATTATATGGCGCTGTTACTCTTCCACCAAGGTGTGTTTGGGTTCGAGGTTATATTACTCTGGTACTTGTCCACCAGTGTGTGCTTGGGTTCGAGGTTATATAGCTGTTACTCGTCCTTTATGTAGGATGTTTCGATGTGATACTATCTGATGCTGGTACTAAAGACATCTGTGTGCCATGTTATATGATGTTGGTACCTGTCCTACAGGATGTGCTTGGGTGTGAGGCTATCTGATGCTGGTTTTCGTCCTACTGTGTATTTTGGTCTGAGACTAGAACAATCTGGTGCCAGTACAGTCCGTTTTACATGATGCATTAGGGTCCCAGGCTATACTAGTATCTAACGTGGATGTGACAGAAAGGTCTGAGGTAGAACCAGTATATCGGGGCACCAGCTGTAACCGAACTCCCGAAATAGCTCATTTCTCTGACAGCCTCATTCCAGGCGTCCGGATCTCTACAGTTTGCGCTCAATTATTGATCATGTATAATCAGCTATCTTGTAAAAAGGTATCTAGTGTATATTAGGTAAAGCATGTTCTAAAATATCTGCCGCTTAAACCATGTAGTATGTATTGGTACAGATTAAACAGACGGAATTCTTGTCTACCATTGTTACTTGTGCTAAACAGGCAGTGTTTATAATATCAGTTATATGGCTACTAGATCATAAAAAGTATTACGGACAAGGCAGATATCATTAGCCGTCATTCATTATCGTTAACAACTATAAACTAAAGATTACTACAATCCATTAAACGTCTGAACCAAATGCATGTCTTTTGTAAGAAAACGCAACTCTTCATCTCTTCATTACAATACTGTTATCGAGTAGTACGCGCATGTCTACATAAACCACTCTTCTTTGTAATTCTACTACAACCAGTGCCCGTGCACTGTAATTAATTAGTGTAATTAATTGTCTGGGTTGTTTGTAATTGCTTCGTCAGGTCTTTAGTTTGTCTGGAAAGCGTTCTGGTCATCTTAACTGGATTTTTTAAGGAGATGATGATGTATAATGCTTGGACGTTTCTGCTGACCACTGCAATCTGCATGCTCACCAGAACCCTGGAATCCATTAGGCGCTCGTCGTCGTTTGTAGTCATAGCGACAAGGGTAGGAGTGTTGAGAAAACGATCATTATCCCATTGATGAGAGCTTTTAGGTGTGACCAAAATACATCCCGGTAGCCATTTTACGGTGTGACAAACGTAAATGAATTACCAGCAAATGGGCACATTTCCCTACTTATAAGGACGCACTCGGTACAGCAGGTCCCACGGAGTCAGGAGATTATTGAAGTATAATATATAATTACATACTCATCATTTTATTTTACTTTAAAAGGCGCGGAGTGAAGTGTATATATATAGTAATGGGTAGGTTTCACTAGTATAAAGTAATGGAGAATATTCATGTATCATGCATAGTTATTGGGAGTATATTCATGTATAGCATACAAAGTTATAGGGGGAAATTGCACTAGTAATTAGGAGTATTCACGTAGTATACATGCACATAGTTATGGTCCAGTATTTACAATATATAAAGTAATGGGGAGTATTTACGTAGTATACAAATACATAATGGAGAGTATTCATGCAGTAAACATACTTTGTAGTTATAGGGAGTATTAACACAGTGTTAAGTAATTAGGAGTGTGCACGTGTTATAAAGTAATGGGGATAATTCACGTAGTATACATTAACGGGAAGTATTCACGTAGTATAAAGTAACGGGGAGAATTCACGTAGTATAAAGTAACGGGTAGTATTCACGTAGTATAAAGTAACGTGGAGTTCACGTAGTGTAAAGTAACGGGTAGTATTCACGTAATATAAAGTAACGTGGAGGTCACGTAGTATACATTAACGGGAAGTATTCACGTAGTATAAAGTAACGGGGACTATCCACGTAGTATAAAGTAACAGGTAGTATTCACGTAATATAAAGTAACGGGTAGTATTCACGTAATATAAAGTAACGGGGAGTATTCACGTAGTATAAAGTAACGGGGAATATTCACGTAGTATAAAGTAACGGGGAATATTCACGTAGTATAAAGTAACGGGGAGTATTCGCGTAGTATAAAGTAACGGGGAGGAAACGAGTAGTAATGGACAGACATACAAACATTGTATTATAGAGATTTTTCTGTTACGGATGGACGGCTTGACACAAGTGGGTGTATCGAATTTCATAACGCATGCCTATTGACCAACTGGGGGATAAACTCGTACAAACCAAACCTTTAATTGATACCGGTGCAATCCGGTGCATTCAGATTATTCCCAGCGAGATTCTTAACCTCCTGAATGTCAACTCTAGGGATTACTGTATAGATCCCCATCTTATCCACCAGGCTGTTCTTTATTCTTATCTATTCAGTATATGATTTCTACATACCATACATAAAACGCCTTTGACATTCGTCACACAACAGGTATACGACAGGTTTGCAACAGAAAATAAATTGCATGTGTTATGCGTCGAAAATATTGCTGTCGTAACGTCTGGCCAATTTCGTAGATCTGTTTTACAATGTTCTTCGACTTTGTTACATTTTTGGGTCCTCAAAGGCCGTCAAAATTGCAGGAATTTTCAACGAAAGTTCTACGATTAATCTACTTTAATCCCCACGTAGGTTGAGTGTATGATAACCATGTACATGTAGCGATCATACAACAACCATCACCACAGGACGAATTTTTCATAGGTGTTATTTTTTTCAAAAGACGATCGTAGGGAGTCATACGACAGTCGTAAGAACATCTAACGACTGGACTTCGACAGCCTTCACATATATATTTCACATGACAGTCGGATAACACATATGTTACACGTGAACGCTGCTATGCAAATTTCAAATCCTAGATATGTGGTTTCTGTGGTAGTAGTTTATCAGTAGTGTCTGTGGTAGTACTGTACCGGTAGTTTCTTTGGCAATACTGTACCGGTGGTTTCTTTGGCAATATTGTACCAGTAGTTTGTTTGGTAATACTGTACCGGTAGTTTCTGTATTAGTGGTTTACCGGTAATTTCTGTGGTAGTAGTTTACCAGTGTTGTCTGTGGTACAACTGTACCGGTAGTTTCTGTTGTCTGTAGTACAACTGTACCGGTAGTTTATGTGGTAGTAGTTTACCAGTGTTGTCTGTAGTACAACTGTACCGGTAGTTTATGTGGTAGTAGTTTACCAGTGTTGTCTGTAGTACTACTGTACCGGTAGTTTATGTGGTAGTAGTTTACCAGTAGTGTCTGTGTTAGTATTGCACCGGAAGTACCGTGGTAGTAGTTTACCAATAATGTCTGTGGTACTTATGTCCCGATAGTTTATGCGGTAGTAGTTTACCAGTAGTGTATGTGGTTCTACTGTGCCGGTAGTTTATGCATGTAGCAGTATTCTATCGATAGGTTTTGTGGTAACGCCCTTAATACAATATATCTCTGTTGATTCTCCGGTGTCGAAATTAAAATACTCGCGAATAAATAATTACAGAAACAACTTATTAAGTATGCATACGATGCTTCCCAGCAGAGACGTAAGACACCCCGTTACATGTCTCTGTTTACAGTACAGTAATTAGATTGTCGAGTGACATGCACGGATTGAGTTGACAAACATTGTTATATAATGATTTGTAAGCTGTGTAGTTCATTATCGGACATTCTTATCCCAAATATGGTATATACATAATTGAGTGTAAACGAAGACATGTTTTCAAGTATTTGCCATGATTGTCTGCATATATGCATTATGTGCACAAACAATACATGTTTTACGTATCGACTAGCAACTGTTTGGGGACTGAAGTAATTGTACACGATGTCAAGGCCTGTTAAAACACAACTTCAATATAATGCACCAACAGACTGCTGAAACAACCCATTAAAACCAATTAAATACGACCATAAAGGGAATTTCATATTAGCGTACACATTGTACAAAGTCTCTTGATCAGAGACATGTTTCTCACTGGATAGTCTATCCAATTAAAACACTTCGATGACTGTGATTTCACGTATTATATTGCATACTTGTATTATCTTTCCAATGTAACTCTTTGTCTCAGTAAAAATGAATCATTAATGAAACAATGAATGCAATACTGACACCATTTAAAGACATCACGTTGTTATTATATAACATGTATTCAAGTTTATTTAATACATTTCTTGTCAGTAAACTCTTTTTAGTAGCAAGTCATAGTACAAATAGATAGACTTGGGTTATATGTACATTGTATAAAATGAATGCTACCTGTAGCTCTGCTATGAGCTGTATTATAGCAGGTGAGGTAGCTCAGAGT
>JAUMHH010187639.1:0-14397 GCA_032359455.1 Chlamys rubida | reverse complement strand
GAGTAAAGTATCTTGCTCAAAGATACAACACAGTGCCGTGCCGTGATTCGAACCCGCAACCCTTCGGTCACGAGCCCGGCGTCCTACCACTAGACTACCGTGCCTCAATGTTCATGTACGCAAGAGAAAACTGTAAGCAAAAAAACCAACAGTACATTTAAAATATATTTCGATATAATTTCTTCAGTTTTCAATGTTCATTGGCGTTAAATTAGCTGTAATATATGAATCAATGACGTAACTCTATTTTGAATATTCGAGTTTGTTTCACCCCAATCTTTCTTATGCCATATAATGATTTCAAGCTCAGTATTCATATTTCAAGAGTTATTGATTTATTCGAATCAGTATGGAAATGCTCGACATAAATTTGGAAACGATATGTTTTTCTGTAATGTACCAAGGCTGCAATAATATCGCAAACATCATGGAACGTAACAGGGGTCAAGAGAAATAACAGCACTATATCAAGTCTGTCAGAAGGTAATGTGCTGTATTGGGATCAGCAGGTCGATTTCAGCGGCTTAATGTTCTCTAAACCAATGACATAAGTCAATGGTGCTGATTCTGCAGAGACCCCACAGTAGTTCCCCTCATAATAGACTACACAGACGGACTACTTTCGCCGCACCAATCAGATGAGCCAATGCTGAGGACAGGGACATCTACAAATGTTTTCACGTTGAAACAGTTTGGAAATTACTGCGATTATGATTTAAAAGATTCTTTGCAAATGTCAGTTCTAAAAGAGAAAACACAAGTGTGACTAACAATTTGATACATGGTAACAAAGAAGCCCAACATGCATGTACTGCTTATCCCGATATTTAAGTAATCACGGCAAAATGTTCTCATTAAAAGTATTATTGTATTTTTCAACACTGAAGGGAGTAGCGGGATTCTTACATCTGATTCCCTTGTCACAGGAATGTTCCATGCATGACCACTGGTCAGCAAAATTACCCCATTTCGAACATTTCTTTAAGCACCCAAATAAAAACAGGACTTAAGTTGAGACTAAGTACCAAAGTGTGTGATCAGCCCCCGGAGCTAATCATTGTAGCGTGATTGCGTGTATGATATACGGACTAAGTCAATAGTGGCATGGGTGGACCCTTGTGGAATCTCTTGTTTCAATACTGTACTCATCTCTTCCTACTTAACAATTTAAGTGTTATTGTGGAATGCGGATATCGACTCTTTCTATGTAATGACCTTTTTACTTACTCCCAAGGCGAAGGGCCCGACACCAGAGCCAATCCTGGTAGCATTATATAATTCTTTTCATTGATGTCTACCTGCAGAAAATGTATATATTGCTATTGGATGGAGATCTCAGCCGATTCAATGTTATAACCGAAGGCCTATAACCCACCTGCAGAATTTGGGATTGGCCTTTGTGCCCACTACTTGGGAACACAAAAGCGATCAAAATAAATCTGCTGCATCCATTGCAAAATTTTGTATCTTTACATTTCTCTCTTCTTCTTACTACCTTTTATTTCCAAGCGCCTCGCTTGGCAACACCTTACTTTTGGATTTAAATGTTGTTCGCCCAGGTGAGGAAGGCAGTTGGTTATGTTCCCAGGCCGGGACAAAGTCCTTAACAATTGCAGTTGTTATTCCATGTGTAACGTTCAGCATTATGGGTAATGACAACAACTGGTTCACCCGTTGTCAGTATAATGTGACTGGGCGGAATGCTGTGCTGGGTGTCTTCGGTATGGTATTTCAACCTGCCTCCCTCCCCCCATACACAAACGCAAGAACGCATAAACAACACACATGAAGGCACGTTAGCTGTTGATAGGACGTTATAAAAATTAAACCAAACTTGAGGAATGAGACCGGGCCTAAAGGACCATTCGGATAGCAGGTGTTCATCTTACCCAATAAAGACAGGACATTTTAGGGAGGAAATCTTGGGCATTTTCACAATATCTTCCGGGAACAATAACACAGTTTTTTTTTTAAAATAATTTAGAAATACATAGATAAAAAGAGATATCCAGGAAAATGTATACAACGAGTGTGGGTGGGCATGTGTTGATTTTGACAATTACAGGTACACATTTTGGTATTGACACATTGTAAAAAAAAATAAAGATTACCTCAAAAGCTTGAAATGCCTCGTCTACATTTCCGCTCACAGGACAGTTTCGTTCCTTCGTCAGCGCTGCTCGGCGTAACTTCCTCAGGTCATAGGCCATTTTAGTGACGGTAAAGGTCAGGTGACGAAAACACACCACAGACCGATGTAGTGACATGCGCAGTGTTGCATTGTGACGTCACGTATCGTAGGAGCACATATCACTTGCTGTTGTAAAGGTATCCAAATTTCATGTTTCACAGACGAACACGTGACTTTAATCAAACACACGTGCTTATCACATGTATGTTATTTGTACACACACACACTATTTTCCATCATAAATGACTCATATTCCATGTAGTTATCCGGTGACTATTGTAAAATACCTTCCACGAAACACAGCATTATAACACAGTAAAATCACAGAGCAGACATTTCACATCTCCTCTCCCTCCCTGCATTCAAATAAAACTCCAAAATCTCTTGTTAAAGCGTTTATATTGCTATAATTATGATAAAGATGACAGATTATGAAATATCTGCCGCTTTTTTCCAGATAATCTTCTCCTGTCAAATATAATAAATATCACTAATCCATTTCGTGGCACTGCACTTCCGATTGCTGGTGTTTGTACTTCCGTTTCAGGTACTGGTACCTAATAAGATCTTTAAATAGACTGCCAATGTGACAAGTGTAATGGGTGTGTCATTGTACACACGGCATTGCCGACAAACCCTCCACTGACCAATGTCTTGCCGATTAACACTTTTATGAGTTAGGCTTATATAGATGCAATATCGACTAAATAGGAAGTTCACACGCTTGTAAGATAGTGTCTGGCTGAATGCTATCTTTATTTAAAATTTATAAAAGTATTGTTTTCTCAACGTATGGAATATCTTCATGGGAAATCTCTTGTCTTTGAGACCGTTTAATGAATCGAAGATCGTTTTGTGGAATAAGAGTTTTTTTAGAAATTAAAACAATGTAAAATTTAAACCAGCGCTCGCTTGTACTGCAATGCAAATGTATGTTTAAACTCACCCTGGTCATACAGCTGATATTTTACAGATCTTGACGCGTGATTCTGAACTAAAAACAGTCAACTTGATTTGATCGGCGAAATCATCGCCAAGAGGTCCTCTCTTGAGCACGCGCATGTCACTGAATTCACTCATGCGCGTGCAGGAGAGACATTGAAACTTACCGCAAATCTCACAGTGGCAGTAAATACCATTTGTTAATTTTCATTTTCAAGTTTCCTGCTCATACATTAAGTCAAGGAAAAATCCTTTAAAAGCATTGGAAGTCATTAAATGTCTGTAAAAGGGCTCTGTTATATCAAAGTCGGAGACGAACACATCAAATACATTTGATTAACTCTCGTTCGATGCAAAACGAAACATAATCTCGCTATAACAGTCCGAAATTCGATTTTCACAGCCGCTTAATGATCTCTGTGCCTCTTGGACAAATCATTAGTCATACCAAATATGGTCCATTACGCAAACTGGTACCGGAAGTGACTCCTAACATAATTTCTATTACCTGGACCAGCGTAACGTCACGGAAGAGATGTGAATGGGTTTCCTGCGTTCTGTTGAAGCCAATAGCCAATATGAGAGACACTAGCTGCAGAGATATCCGTTTCTAAATTGCTAAATGATTATTAACACATGGTATTGAAAACATACGTCGTGCTCGATAATTGAATGGGTGATATTTGTTCTGAAAGTCACGACCAGTGTCGTGTGTCTGGGGTAACTATGGCAACGGATGTGATCACTAGGTAACGCTATAACAACCTTTCTACATGTCACAAGAAAACAAAGTTTATATGAGTTTTGTAAAGCAATGCTTCCTTTGTTATACGCGGATTCGAGTCCTTAAATCCAACGAAAATGGAGACAATCTCATAAAGCATATGTATATTTCTATCAGGTTGAAGTGTCATTAACGAAGGCCTGGCACCATGTGAAATCCATCTCTTGGTGCTGTGTTAATGAACGCTAGGAACAAAACGTCAACAGCGAGTTTTGTTATAATCTTGGTAGGATTTCACCAAAGGTGTCGCATGTCGCCTATTGATGTTCAGGTTAACTGATAAACCTTACGACATTAATACTGTGACATTGCTTTAACGGAATCCAAATAGAGGATGTTAATCCTGGACAGCTCTTTTTGAAGCTTCACAAGCGAAGTGCATATTGTTGAAACACAAATCACATACCCATGTGATATATTAAGTTAATGAAAAACAAAAAGTAGACTCCACAAAAATGCCTGCTTCAACAACCCAGAACTCTGATTTTTTTTCTCTCCAAAAAACATATTACACTGTCCAGCCTTGTAACACATACGTTTGTGATACTGAATCAAAAGAAAAAAATATACAAAAGTGGATTTTGTATTTTGTAATACTTTTCCATTGATCACATACACAATGCTATGCGATGATTTTTTAAAGGAATATCGCCAATCTTATATTGACTTAAACCCGTTTCATTGTACGCAAATAATCCAGAGATGAATCTTAATATCCAATCTAACCGCACATGTTACACAACACATCCCGTACAGCATCACTTAATATTCCATTTTATTTGTTTATGATCCCAGAAGGAATTAACACTTCGTCACAAAGAGTTGAGGCAAATCCTTTACCGAAATAACATCAACTTCGCTGGTCGTATCGGTGACCAGCACAATTTAAACAGAGCACTTGCCTCTTCTGAACAAATCCGCCGAGATCCGTTGATGCACTTATGAATCCGCTGTGTAATGCAACTTAACCATGTTCTCTTTGAATTACTCAGGGGACGTTGCATATCAGCAAGACAAACGAATTTTGATCAGCAATTACTTTAAGTGGTCTTTCCGTCTAGGAAATGGTCAAAACATCGCTTCGTAACTAAACACTTTGTGACAATGTCTATATTGGTGTTACCAGGGCAGGTTTAGTCAAAAGCATGACCTTTATCAAATCGTTGAAGGACGTTATTCTCCAAATATCTTGGAGCTCGTCACCAAGTCGCGTGATGTAAATGCTAAAGAGAACTGCTTGCACGCATGTTATTTCACAGGAAATATCATTCTTGATAAAATTCTGTCGTGAGCAGGCAATAATTCCAATATATTCAATTTCGTGTGACACATCAGTTTTTATCAAAAACCCGTTAGCCTCACAAACTTCGCATTTGCATCAATAAAGTTATGAGCCAAAATTATGGTCGTATTTGTTTTAAAGTAGAGATTGTCAACGCTTCTGACATGCTATCTGATACTGGCTTTCCACCAGATAAACTTGAACTTGACACTTCAGTGCTCTCCATCTTTTATAACAGTTTCAGTTCGGAACTGCTAACGGCAGCATTTTTAATCAGGGCACCTCTATTTTTTCAATACTAGCGTTCAAGTGCTTAAATACATCATCAATACGACAAAAATGTATTTCACCAGCATATACGTTTAAAGTAAATACATTTTCTACATTCTACGTTCAAAGCATTTCAGATGCAGTCAATTTTATCACAAAAAGGTTCGGAACGTCTCTATTTTTACATTTAACTCCTCTCTAAATACACATCAAAATAAAAAGCAAACGTTTCGATACATCTCGCTTTCAATATATATAGCGACACGTCCACAATATCCAAAAGTCATCAAACGTTTCCGTATGACCCCTATATATATGTTACTATAGGTCTAAAACATAATCAAAATATCTTTGATAAGAAAACATATCCAGTCCACGTTAAAAATATCATTAGCTGTCCAAAATGGTATCAAAAATAGCGTTTAAACGTTGGTAAATGCATATATTCCTCGTTTAGAACACATCTTCAGATGTCCAAAATGTGTTCGATAATGACGTTCAAATATTGGTTGACCGTTTACACAGCGTGTTTCTTACATACAAAACAATCTTTCAAACCTTGGAATGAGTACGTACGTTGGAATCGTAGGTCGTTACACAGCTGCGAGTATCGACAGTGTCTAATACGAGAAGCGAGTCACCTGTTGCGTCAATGGGTGTAATACATGTACATGAATTCTCAGCAGCAGCTTTCATCCCACATCAAGACATACTGGTATTCCCATGTAGTATTGATATATCCTTTAACACAGTTGAATTACATGTACAGCGAACCCCTCGCTGCAGGTAGATAGATGCAAGGTGGTATGTGCTCTCATCACAATATTAGAAATCAAATTTATGTATGTCTTTGGAAACTAATTTCTTTGAAAACCTTTCAAGAATAACACGAAATTATTTCCGCAGTTTTCTTAATCCATTCTGAACAATACATTCGGTGAGAATTGTATCAACTTAGAACATCAAACACATTTGAAAAAAATAAAAACTTTCACAAATTTGTGTCAAAACCCGCGTGTTGTATATTCTTTGAAACGCACCAATGTAAGTATTTAATTTGGTAATCGTGTATAACACGTAAACATCCACGATTTTAATAATCACTTTTAACAGCAGGTTTGTAGGTTTTACAGTCGATTCATCTCCTGTCACAGTAAGTGTCACCGGGACGTGTTAAGCCCGTACGTTATGCGCGTCCCTGGTAGCCGACAAATCAAATTGGGCAAACTAACTATAAGAATTGTTTGTCCACAGCCAAATACTGCTTCAATGTCTGTATTACCCAGAGGAATAAGGAAAGAATCAGTTTTTGTCACGTCGTCACGGCAATTACACGTGAGAGACTAGCACCATCACAATATGGACGTCAGCGGACACATCAAAACAGGATGATGCTATTTCAATTAGATCGAAGATCCCAGAACATATCACAAGTATCGAGTGTTGCACATAAAAGGCATCTTTGATGCTCTCGCCTTTATTTGTATCGCCTTTATTTGTCAACTTGGTCAATACCGAACATCTTCTGTAAAGAAAGCGGTTCTGTGTCGTGAAGACATTTCCGCCGCAGAGATTGCACGCGTTTACCTGGACGCCTTATAATTAGCGATATCTGTTGGCGAGGTTTTTATTTCTTCTTTAATGAATCAAAATCTTTATTTATTTCATAGACTTCCTATTGCCGAATCTATTTTTTCATCAATGTGGAGCATCATCATTCCCTTTGATAGTAATAGTTTTTAACTTGTTCGTTGAGTAGAAAGTATAATTTCCTGTAGCGACAAAGACTAGCATTCTCTTTGAAAATAAATGCAATTGTTGCTTTTAGAAACAGTTTCTGTTTTGTTTTATTCTTTCATGAGATAGCTGATAGATGTAGCATTCATGTTCGTCAAAGACTCTGTCTTTATTTGAGAGTAAAGGTTGTCTTTTGGATTTTTTTGATTTTTTCAACTATTCCGTCTTAAACGTTTGGTTTATTGTTAGAATGTTTCATTATCATAGCGCGTTGTAGATATAAGACTTATGCTTTGGTTTAAACACTGGTAATTGAAATGTTTCAGATATCACAAAAAAGGAATTCGACACCTTCATTTACGCATATAATTCATACTAAAATGACAATTTGTCGCTTTAGCAAAATAGTAAATATTGAAAGAACTTCGATTAAATGTACCCGAAGCTGCTGCTGAAATATTTAGTTGAATCTGTGTGACAATAATTCGCAATGAAAATCATTAAGACTTGTTTTAACCATTTTTGTAATAATCTATGACCGTACTTTTATTTATATATTGATCTTGAAAGCAAAATATATTATACTTCTGGAATACTGATATTCTAGTGTATTTTGTTGCAACAGCTGTTTATACATTATCTACATGATAATTACCCTCCATTATCATGTTTAATTTTGGTTCTTTTCTATGTAACGTTCTCTAAAGGTCAATATACTGAGAACATTAAGTTTAAGCTATAACTTACCCGAACTGTTAATTATAGTTAAAGCCTTATATCAACAACGATCCCTTTTGAAAAAGTAATGTACAAGTACCTTTTGTTTGCTTTTTAAAGAATCAGATCGAGAAATTTGAGCAATATAGATATTAAGGTTTGCTATGGAAAAACTAACAAATTATCGATTTATTCACCATTGATTAGATACGTATTTTGGTAAAAGAATACACGTGCATTTCACGTGGTCAGTTATCGATATTGGTGTCAAGTTTGATGGGGACACAAAAATAATATTGTGACATCAAAGCTAACCTTTCTATCGTCTTTCAGGTTTTTCTGATACTGATACTGATAACGGCTTTTCTTGTACTCGGTATTCCGCAAAGATAATTATTCTAATATGTTCAATCATATCGCATCACAGTAACACGCACATGTAATTATATCTTGGGTGTTTCACGATCAATGCTATAAGTTACAAGCCTATATCGTGACAAATGGATGAAACACGTGGAATATAGTCACCTGTGTAACGCTGAGTCCGAGTCCAATAGGTATGTTCCTCATAACACATAAAACACATGAAGGCTATTTCTCTATCATATGCCGATCCTCGTCTTGTAATACATTTTTTTAAAATTAAAACACGTGCACATGTATTTATATTCCTTTAACAATTGATGAATTCCGATCGAAGAATTAATAAGAAATCCGCTAATACCAGAATAAAACGTTAAAACTGTTATCAAAAATATACTTCAGGACGATGAGCTATGCGTGTTATCCTAAAACGCTGAGAAGAGATCTTCAAATATCCAAAACAATACCTTTTAATGGCTACATAAAGGCGTAAACATCTTTGGCATTATGATGATGTCAACAATGGAAAACGGACGAATGGAAGACATATAAGATCTTGCAATAAATTCCCCAAAGCAAACGTTGAGATCACCAAACAAAAACTCCATGTGTACGAGACGATTGCTTACTGAACACTGCAGATAGAAAATCACAGATGTTCGACCTGTTGGTATCTGGATGATATACAGTCGCAATTGAGTGTTTCTTCTGTATAGTAAGTTCCTCTGACAGAGAAAAGTAGGAGGTGATGAATGAATGATTTTGGAAACAACTGTTGCATATCTTTTGTTAGAGTTACTCCACAGAGAGAGTTGGATCCAACTTGCAGGCAAAAGTAGTCGATATATGTATTGACAGTACTGCGATGGCGCTAGACATCATACGTCCGACTAGAAATCAGTGATATCTGGCATGCAAGGCTTAGAAAGTCCAGAGCACGAAAAGTCATTGCTGAACATTTGTGACAAAACACAGTTCCGCGATAAAGAAACCACGTGACAACAGCAACGGTCATGTGATGTACGGACACCTGGCGCAGGTGTCTGGCGGTCTATCAGAAGATTAAGTAAGTAGACAATCGATTTGATTGATGTGTTCGTCCACTACTGCTCTTCGTAAAGTTACAAAGTGTGATTACCTCCAATTACGGTTCATTTTCTGTCTGTCAGGCTACGTCAATTATATTTGGTTTGTTACAAAACTATCTTCGTTTCTCCGCTATATCCCTTCCACAACTATCTATGCCTTTTTATTTTACAGATATTTTCAAGAAAGAGTTATCCCGACTGGAGCCAGCTGTGCCGGGTTGAAGTGTCTATTCGAATCATCAAAGTTGAATATATTTCCAACACGAAGACACATATGGAATAGAATGATCAGTATATGTAAATGTTCCTTTTCTCAATGGTACTTATCGAAACCGAAATGCATACACATCATTTATGATAGAAGTGACCATTTCTTTAGGATATAATGTGTGACTGCAATACACACTCGCTTTAAAACTTCATTTCATCAAACTATTTTCTCGCAATATTCCACTTAGTTTACCAACACAAATCTGTATGTTAATTTCAATACAAGATGATTATTTTCCAGTAAGTTCGTCACGGAAACAGGATAGCCCCAGCAGAGTACGTATATTATAAACACACATCCATGTATGGGACAGATGCGTTATCCAGAATAAAAAGTAATTATAATGATTGAAAGTCGAGACTGCCTCTCGCAGAACCTTACACCAAGCTGCGTAAAGCACAATTTTACCTACAATACAAATTAAACACGGCACTGCTGATGACCGGATTGTATCAGATTACCAATCACTCACTGGTTCCAGCAGTGTTTTCTCGATTGCTCCAGCTCCGTGTAACGATCACTGTTAAATGACCTGTTTGTCGCGTCACTTTGATAAACCGCTATAATTGTAGTATGTTTTAAGTAGAAATAACCTGGTCAATAAATTGTAATGCTCTCAGTGTCAGCTGGTGCTGAGGTCCAAGCACCGTTTTGAAAAAAAGACACTTGACTTAAATGTCCACAGCTGGTTTTATAACAACAGACGTCATAGTTTGACCTTATCAGGAAGGAAAAGGATCATCCTGTCATACCGGGGGAACGCAAACAAATCGCGCGCGTCCGTGCTGTTAGGAAGAGATAATCAAGAACGCGTGCAGCAATGCAACGCCGCGTTGACTAGCAACGAATTTGAACGTCACGGGAATCAAACTGAGCTTTGTTATTAATTGAATTTTCTTTACATTGATTCTCTATGGATATAAATATAGACAATGTAATGGGTGCCATATGAGGTGCAGGAAACTTTACCCTTATGGTGTGTATGGGCTTGCCTCATCTTAGTGGCTGATCTTCATTAAAATTCTGTTCGTAGTTTTAGTGTTGTGTTTCCTTCACTTCGATGTTCTTACATGGTATATCTCGACGGTGACGTTTAACGTTATCCTTGTGTGTTGACGTCATGGTATATATATATATATATATATTGACTTTCGAGGTTAAAATCGTTTAAGATAGTTACTAAACATCCTATCTAAGTTAAGAACAGATCAATATGTATATATTCATGTATAAATACCTGCTGGGTTGATATGTGATTAGTCGTGGAAAAACCCCATCAAATAGGTACTACAATGCCATATTTGTGCTATTGTCTTTTAAAAGTTTCTCGTGTATTTGACTTTTTATCTGTGCTGCACCTTTTTTCTGTGATACATATTTTTTTTATAAGTAATTTGTCAGCGCTTTCTATGTGAACCATTACGAACCACTGGAATCCGTTTACATAAATCTACATAATATTTTCAACGTCATGCAATCACATTGCAACCTTAAATAATATCCCACCTGTAAATCGTTTCTATGACACACTGGTAACATGCCGATACACAAGTCCTTTTCAGCCAGATGGAAGATGAATATAAATCAGAAAAACATCCAAAGTCCTTTTAATGGTTAAATATAAAAAAAACAAATGACTAGCGTTTCTTAGTACATCCCTAGCGCTATCGCCTTTTTTGGAGGTTCATCAGGGGACCTATACAGAGGTGAAAGCGCCAGGGAGGTACTAAGAAACTTTTGTTAGTTGCTTTTTTAAATTGTATATCCATATATTTATATATGGGACATTTTCTGAGAGCCGACATCAGAAATAGAAAGATTGCTTATTCTCGATTCCGGATGTGTCAACCGCTTTGACGCTTTTGCTCACGTGTTTAGAAACCAGTTGGAAAGCGTCGGACTGCCCAACAGCATAATTGTATATACGAAAAGCGGTAAAAGACTATTAGATTTGCATCGATGGCAGACGATATTATCCCATGCGTCACAGATTTATATATAATCAATATCGGTGTTTAGGATAATCAACAATGGGAAAGAAAATCAAACAAACGGTGCCTGGTTTTATCAGTCACGGAATCAATGTGCTCGGCGAGGCAGACTCATATATAAGGAGTTCTTTTTTAATTTTAGGGAAACATATTGACAATGCGTTCATATTGCAATAAACACCACATGGTTGACGACAATCAATTTTCACGATGCGATACACTAACAAACAATTAGATGGAAATGGAAATGTGAAATAGCGCTTATTTAAAGTAAACGTCACAGATTATCCCAGACATTGTTCAGAGGAAATACATAGCTATTGAGTCCTGGTTAAATTTATTAACAATCGATTTTTATTGAAGTCAGATACTGTATTCAGCAATATACACCATGATTATGCTGACGAAAAAACGCTGTAATTTTCCAGGGCCCAGTTGTTCAAAAGGTGGTTAGCTTAATCACTGTTTAACGGCATTTTTTAACCTTTAATAATTTCGTCAATATGCAAGGTAACATCCCACACACTTTTGGATGTAAATTCACTCTCCTAAATATCTGATATCTGGAAAGTTGTAACTATTTCAATGGTTGTGTTTTAAAGATACACCAAAGTTAAAATTTGCACTTATCACTGATTAAGCTAATCGCCTTTTGAACAACTGGGTCCTGGTCTTTTTAGAAAATATGATTTGTGTTCATACGCGTTAAACACCACTGTCCATGATTAACACCGGGGTTTGCACGAAATGAATTGCGTGTCTGTTGCGTTCACGCTAGATCCGGAACGTCCAGACCGGCATCGGGTTTTAATTACATGGTGTGAGAAGTGAGGTAACAGGTTCTGATAAAAAGAGCTAAAGTCAATACCTTATCCATTAAATCGGCAGAATTCCTTGATGACATTCGACAAGGAGGTTCCAGGCACGTGCAGTTGCCAATCATAGAGATTAGTTATAAAAATTCGTACGTGTGAGACATGTTATACCGCCATGCTACAGATTTTACAGCAAAATTGTCGATTCATAAATTAAATGACATTACACTATCCTCTAAGGAGGATGATGGATGCGCTTCTCGCTATCATGTGATGGTAATTATCTAGGATTGGTCCTGAGAAATTGACACGACACAAAGCTATATATATATATATACATACACCTTAACCTCAGAACGTATCAGATCTTTCGACGATATCCATCCATTTCATTTGATTAAAACCTTGATGAAAATAAAGCTTGACACAAACCCAGACCTGATCTTCATCTACGGGGTATAAGTGTTTGTTTGTTTGGGGGTTTTGCGTACATTATCGCAAAAGATAAGGTAACATAAAGAGTGATGACCAGGGAGACAACACCGCAAGAGTAAGTAAGATAGAAATGACGGACAAATCCCAAGTGTACAGGAGGTATGAGAAGTTTGATCTTTTCAATGTCTTCTTAGTAGAAAATCCCGATTCTACAGGGGGATATGGGGAGGCTAGTCGCCTCTTCTGAGAAATGCAGTGGAATCCTGCACAGCTTGTACATCAGTGTCTTCAATGATTAAGATTTGTTAGCATTAAGTGAACAATACATTTCACTTTTCCTGTACTTAACAGCGATGCTATACAATATCATATACAACATGGGGTGCATGTTTTCACTGGGGAAAAATATCACTTTTATAGAATGAATATTTTTTTAATATTTTCACTGTAATTAAGTACAGTATTTCATCTGTTCATTTTTGTTCTTTCGTGTTGACGTTGTTGTCCGATTGTGTCCATTTGTGTCAAAGATCTAGAAAAAATGTTTCATTTTAAGGATCCCTAGGGGTACTACTGCCAAAAATATAACTATAAATCGGAAATTTTATTCTTGCAAGACAACAGATGAATGAAAAACTACAGTTTAATTCTCCTGCAGTAGTACAGGGATCTTCTATTGAAACAACAATGATTCAACTGGTTATTCTGATGTACAAACTGACTTCTGCGAGAAGCTGACGTCATGGCGACGTGTACAGTATGGTATATGCAGGATTGTCTTACGACATATGATTATTGAATAGCTGCACGCCTTTATGACATACATGTATGTACATTATGCCAAAACCATTTACAGAAGGCAGGATTTTGTTTATACGAACAGCCGATGATACATAGACGTATACGTTAAAAGTGATGATGTGGCTTTCTGCTATTCTTAAATCAAAATGAAGTAAACCCCTAGACTAACATTAACGGCAAAGTTACGCCATTTTCTAATATTAGCTCCTGGGAAAAGTGTAGACTAAAACGACCCATACGAGTATAAGCCATTCTCTCTTTTTCAGGATTTCCGTAATAGGAAAAAAAATCAACAGATGACTGGAAAACGGCTAGCATCATGGCAGTAGATCACAATTAGACATTGTTACTGAACCAACGCTCCTAAAGAATATATGATTAAACGTGTACGTTAGTTACCGTTATCTGACCAAGGCAAAACCCCATCACAGTTCACATCTACGTGCTAATGGTAAGGTCATGGTACTCATTACCGTTTACAGCGCGCTGATTGATTAATATCACAACGGCTACGTGTCCATTTCACCCCGTCTCCAACCTCAGACAAAGCTGAAATTGAACACACACGAGCGAAGATATGCATTATCAGCACATCAACAAGAGGGCATTTCAAATTAATTGTACTAAAATCTGTATTATTATTTTAATTGATTTTGAGCTGACTCTGATTGGCTGAAACATCATCATGTGACCACCTGTAAAAGTAGTTA
>JAUMHH010187628.1:0-14399 GCA_032359455.1 Chlamys rubida | reverse complement strand
ATTGTTATAGTGTTTCCGTTGTTTAATTTAATAATGTGGTCATTTTGCTACCTTCAGTACTAGAGATGCCGCGAACATTAAAGAAAAGCAAGGTGCGACCCTCTAGCGCTCAATTTGATGGGGTCATGGCTTGCAGATCAAGGACGAAGGAAGACCTATATGACAAAAGGTAGGATTAACGTTTTTAATTGAATATGGTTTTATGAAGTTAATACATGTATAATTATGTATAGAAAGTACTTATCATGAACTAATGCAATGCAATGGATTCTACGAATTTATATTTTTTCTGTAACATTTTTACCAGTGAAATGTATGTGGGTTCGGTGGGAACAATGTTGGTATTCTTCTATTGTGACAAACAACTCTTCTTTGTTATGTTAACAATAGAATGAACAAACAAAATGCAGAATGAAGTGTGCAAAAAGACTGAGGGTATTGTCAGTTGTGACGTCACGATATCCCTGATGTTGTCTCACGGTGTCGTCGCATTAGATCATTGTTTTTCTTTACTTGTTTTGATGAGAGATGAACGATCTGTTAACGATGGCCATGTCTTGATAACATAAACAGAATATACTTGTTTTCCTGATAAATAATCCTCATTAAAATATTTAAATATTCACCCACTCATGAATATTAATGAAATTAATCAAGTAACCAATTTGCAAGAACATTGTCTATTTGATTGTTTGATTTAACGCTTACTGTGAGATATAGTCTCTCTGAAATTTGGTACTCACTCTTTGTTATACGAAAAGTGTAATACTTGCTTTTCCTTATAAAAGAAGCTCTGAATGTTCCATAAGTAACTTGCGTGAAATAATATTAGTGTTATTATAATAAAAAAGTTCGCACTTTGTAGGAAACCATTGGTACAAATTTATTAGGTAACTATTTCATGCATATACAACCAAAATACTAGAATCCCAAATTTAGTTATTTTCTACGTTCCACATTTTACGTCTTTGATATTTTTTATCTACTTGTAAAATGACGGGTGTGAGTTTTTGCCGTTTCATTTTGCAGAGACACCCTCTTTTGTTCTTGTTTTTGTTTTCACACTCCGATTTGGTCGTGGATCACGTAAATAAGTATGCAGCTTGAACCTCCCTCCCCCTTTTTATTTTTATATCTATTAACTCACTAATTTAGTAGCTTTGTGTATATCAGTTGGTGGTGTCCGTTGTGTTTCCGTGTTTCAAATCCATATATAAAAACAATGTATCATGTACACCTGTGTATGTTGATCCGAATGTTTATGATATAAATTGCATTCCATCACTATACTAATGAATGAGTAACTGCTCGACAACACGTCGGGAGACTGCACTGTTTTTCAGTTTTTGTACATATACTTATACGTTACAGTGTTACCATCGACCAATTAGATGACACGCTACAACAGCCACATTGTGATTTGAGCAAATATTGCTCCAAACGCTGGGAAGGTTATAGTAAGTAAATATTGTTTTGTCATATTTACCCTCATGTTTTGGTTAGGCGGTCAGCCCATCTGAAAATATTTTGATCATTAATCTCAAATGAAGAAACAAAGGTCTGATAAGCATAAGGTTGTGCCTAATTTCAATAAATTAAAATAAATTAAATTTAAATATATTATGTTTGATTTTCTGTCTCAGTGCATGTAAAACAAAAACAAAAGGTTAAGGGGTTTACCGATACCATTGTCAGACTACAAAGATAATTTTTGTTAAAGTTTAATTTTAACTTTTTGAACAATGTATGAATAAGGTATTGTTGTATTATTTGGAAAGGGAAGATTTAATGCTTGTAAATAGCCGAATGGGCACTAATCTGTTTTTGAATTTTGCATGTTAAATTTTTTCATCCAAAATCGATTAAAATAAATATAAACGGTAATCGACTAGCCTGTTCAATAACAATTGATAAAGTGGTTATAACACTTCTCCCACTGTATATGTTCAACAATTAATATTTTGATAAAAAGATTCCTTGTTTCACGTATGCACAGTTTATACTCACCATAAATACGAAGTAATGAGGCACTTATGTAACAATTAAGTAGATGCGTGAAGCACAACTAAGTAAATATTCACTGCACCCATATGCTCATTTTGTCCATTTATGATACATTAGTGGTTCCAAAGTTAAAACAAAATTTATAATACAGTTTTCTGAAACATATGAAGAAATCAAGCAAAATCAGAAGATGCTTATGATTGTTTTGACTACAACATATAGTATTACATTAACTGTTGACCTGATCCGTATATATAAAGAATCATGTGGATTTGATGATATTTATTTAAATCTTTTGACATTCTGATCACTAAAATAATGCTACAGAATAATATAATTAAAAAAATCTTTCATTTGACCATTAATATTAAAATATTTCGAAGAATTAAATACAGTGGCACAAGAATATACGGACGTTAAGTAGGGGTAAATGAAACATTTATTACCTATCAAAGTTATGGTTCTATGACGAAATAATTTAATCATTTTTTCATCAGTAATTTAGAACTACTAGTTGTGAAAATAGCATTAACACTTATAGCAATACAATAGTATGGCCTTACAGAAAGGTTTTGAATTGAATGGTGCATTGTATACTATTGTAATGTTCTTGTAAATCCGTTATTACCCTATAACTTTCGAAATTTTGATACACATTCTTTTCACTGTTTCTTGGTTAAAATCTTCCTGCTGAAGTTATTACAAATTTGTTTAATTCAAAATATAGATATATAATTGTTCAGGCATATATATTCTAACGCTCATAATATCATCTTTATATCATTCCATTAGTAATCTTCCATGTGTTTCTTTTGACAAGATCATGATACACAATCCAAATTCCACAAGGACGCTGACGAATGTTCAAGTTGTTGTCTACCAATCAGAAATAATCGGTAAGAAATTGCTTAATGGTTATTATGTTAAACACCGGGTGCTTCTATTATATATATACTTATATGTGATATCAAAAATGGTAAATTGTGTTTAACTGACGTAATATCCCATGAAAGAAAGTATGCATATCAATTTATATTGTAATATAGGGGTTCCCAAACGAGTAATAGGTGGGTGGTTGACCGCGTCTCTGTTACAATATAAACATAAACTAATGAGCGCGTGATAGATATGATAACCTGCCATTACGAGTTTGGGGATCTGTTGCACCAATAATGTTCATATTATATCTATAAAACGACATGTTTCCATTGCGTTGAAAATGGATTATTTCTGTTTACGATCGGGAAAAAAAGAATCATAATGTTACAATTGAAAAGGATGGCGCAAAGGATTGTTATGTAAAATTTGACCAATGAAATAACGTCCGAGGTGTTACCCACTTATGGGTAACCAGACGTGTTTACCAACTCCTAGCTGGGTTATCTAACGAATTGGTAGTGATGAAACCTATAGTGGTTGTGGGAATGATGAAACCTATAGTGGTTGTGGGAATGATGAAACCTGTAGTGGTTGTGGGAATGATGAAACCTGTAGTGGTTGTGGGAATGATGAAACCTATAGTGGTTGTGGGAATGATGAAACCTATAGTGGTTGTGGGAAAAATAGATAATATTTTTTATTTGTTGATTATTTCCACAGAAAGCATCCAGAAGCAAAAGAAAACCTAATGGATGACTTGAAGTATGATGACCGTAATGTTTCTCAATTACATCAACTGTTTCTCAAATGTGAAGAAGCTGGGAGTTCTAATGAATGTGCTGAAATAGATCTACAGGTAGCAGATACATTACTACATTCCGGCACCGACGTGAATGTTCCGGACTCCCAAGGGGAAACAGTCCTGCACAAGGTACTTACTGTCAGTAAGCTTACTCCTTTGAAACATGATGCTACATTTGACAATGTACAATTTCAACCGGTTTAAAGGTGGAAAATGGAAAAAGATATAACCTTTATATTAATTTTCCCTCATGAGATGTTTAGTTTCGTGATCAGTTTAATAATTTTTGACTTTTTCATTTTCTCTGTCCAATTTTTTCGTGCAATTTTTAGTTCGATTATCAGCTTAATCAATTTTGAAACTTTCATTTTCTCTAACCGTTTTTTCATGATAATTTTAGTTTCGTGATCAGCTTCATCATTATTTCATCTTTCAGGCTGCAAGGAAATGGCACGTGGATGTAACTTTATTCCTTCTAAAACATAACGCTGACGTTAACACCGGCGATATCAATGGCCGTACACCTCTACATGTGGCTGCTGCTAACAACTACACAGATATGGTGTCCCTCCTCATCAGACACGGAGGTGGGTACTTGATTTATAATGTATTCATGTATTTAAATGATATAATACAAATAACTTATGGGGTTGTTTTATGTGCTGGATCTAAATTGAATACATCAGAAATCATACAATCTGAAATATATTGGTACCTCGATAATTCAGCCTCCTTCATTTCTAGTAAAATTGGTGAGATTGTGAGACGACTGGAATAGTGGGACAGTTTCGCTTATACAATAACAATACAATTTATATTTAAAACACTGTCTGCTAAGCAGAAAAAAGTTCTCCAATGAGTTATTGTTGTTTATCATGCTTATCTAGCTCGAGTTGGTAAACTTTCTAATTGTAAAAGATAGGAGGTTTACCAAATACATGATTATCATTTCCGATCAGGGAAACAAATAATATGGATTATGACGTCACAATGGGAGTTGACGGCGCAAAGCATTGTTAAGGTGCCTATTGATTAAAAGATTAACCAATGAAACAAAAGTTCACTGTGGGTGATCAGAAACTGTTACCAATTAAGCAGATTAAGGATGTTAAAGAGACCTATAATGGTTGCGAGAGAAACCGTAGAATGAAAGGCTGTAAAAAGTGCATATCTCATTATTACAGTATTTAAATTTAGTAATAGGGAGATTGTGTTTTTAAATATTAGTTATGTCTATACGATCACTAAACAAATAAAAAGCATAGCATCCAAATTAATTCAATTGAACGGATATAATTTGGTAACTAATAGCAAACAAAGAGGCGAGAACGACAGGAGACCAGCAGACGGCCCTGTTCTATGCTGCCAAATATAACTGCTGCGATGCGCTGGATTGTCTCATAGATAATGACTGTCAGTTCGACGATATACAGGATTACAAGGGCAGATATCCAATACACTTGGCCGCCGAACAAGGTACGTACTTGAAGACTGTTTGCTGTACGCTTTAATGTTGACATACTCTTGATTATAAGCATCAAGTCCCGGGATTAACACGATAACCGGAAGAGAAGGGCTAATATGTTAAAACATACATGATAAAACGCTGGTTGTTGATTGGATAAATACAGGTCTGCTATTAAGTGATTTTACCCGATCTTGCTTTAAGTCCAAGAAACTATTATATTTTTGGTGCTTAAAACTAGCCTCACCCTATCCCCGCTTGGGCACCATGCGCAGGCGTCATCAAACAATTGTTTTTCATTCATATCTTATTTGTAAGTTAATATCGAGTCATAAAGTGATCTTATGCACTAAGATTATTATTGCCTTCTGTTGAGGCCATGTAGGTCTCATAGTGCTTAAACAACAGTATGGAACTACTTGGCTCCTTATCAGGTGCCCCATTAAGTAATCCCTACATAAAAGCAACAACAACACGACGCACTGGATATACATAAAACGTGGTTATCCCTGCCCTTCATGATACGTGATATGGTCAATACTGTCTCATTGGCTTAAACGCGAATAATCACCTTAGAACACTTAATGCTATCATTAATACTAGATTAGAAACACTATTGTACTTCTTCGGTATCTGATCTACATTACATGCAACAAACAATGGCATGGAGTGCTGTGAATTCAGATGTTTTCGTGGGGCTCAAATTTCGTGGTGTCCCGACAAAACACCATTTCACGTGTACATGAATTTGTAGATTACGAGCACCCCCTTAAAATGAAGAATTGCTTTATATCACACTTGTAGTTACTTTCGTGGACATATGAAATCGTGGATCAAGATAACCCCCGAAATCAACGAAAAATAAACCCACGAAAATTAGGGATTTCACTGTATATAGAAGATAAATGTGAGATGTGAAAATCGAAATTGTTTTACGATAAAAACTAAGCACAGGCAAACATACTGACAGACATGCTAATAGCATAAAAACAAAATCAACTCTAAAAGAATAAATTGATCAATTTGTCAAAGTAGAATTTGTTTTTTAGAATCCCCTTTTTACATTAAAAGTGGTAGGTGACATTTAATCAATCATTCAACAACTGTTTGAATTTCAGATAGAAGTTTTACTACGCGTTTACTAATGAGGAGAGGTGCGCGTGCGTGGATGAACCGGAACAACGTGGCAGGATACGGAACTATTGGCTGGATGATCTTCAATATGCCTATTGTGGTACAATATTATTCGTAAAGGAACATTGTATATTTTAACTTATTATAAAAAATTGAATCTCCGAAACTTACTCAAAGTTATAATATTTTATCCATTCAGTCGATGCTAATTATTTCGCTTACTTTATGCAAATAATAGTATCTTAAAATTCGCTATTTATTCCTGTTGTTCATCTGTAGCTACTGTACTTTAATTGCTATGTAATTCCTGTCAAGTCACCATAGCAACTTGTATACACATAGTGTACGATGCTCTGTAAAGTAATTTGAATGGCTCGAAACAAAGAGGTTCATAATTGTTTTTTTGCTCGCCCTAAGTATAAATTTTTCTTCCAGGACCTTTACGACTGGTTGCGAGCTGGTATAATTGAAAGCCAATGTTGTTGTGAACGTCTTTAATAAAGCTACACATTACACTTTAACTTTTAATTGTATTTCAGTTCCTTTCCCTGCCAAAAAAATGGTGACAGTTGGTAGAATACAGAATTCCAGTAACAACTGTTCTGGTTGTTATCTACCATAAACAATGATAATGTGACATTCAGCCAGGCTGAAGATCTTGGGCTTTAAGGATAAACTTTATATTTTACAGCAATTATGAAAGAAATTATTTCAACTATTATTAATCACTCTTGTTTGCCCGGACGGAAGCGCTCAAGGGTCTCGATTTCTCCTGTTAAATTCAAGAAAGATTTTTTTTTCTCACAATATACATTAAGCTTATTTACATGATAAATAAATAAAATGTGTCTGTAAAATGACAAATTGCAGGCATACGACGCATTAGATGCTTACCATACCACTGACCGTAAAAATCGGAGCCAGAGCTTCTATCTCTACCAACTGGCAGGTGAGCGGATCATACATGTAGTTATGTTGGAATCGTGTGTCACTCTATTTTTCTACTTGGGAAATTGATTCCTATCATGTGTTTGATCATCAGTCGTTTTTTTGTTTGCAAACGAAGTTTTGGTCAATTAAAATTTTTCAGTCAATTCAAAATAAATTGTTATCATAATTTTCCTTTTTTTTGTTTTGCAGATCAGAAAAAAGAAGACTCTGTCGATTTGCCTGTAAGTTTGGTGACATTAAATAAAACATCTCGAAAGAGAAGTTCAAAGCTATTACATATTTTATCTAGTTCATTTCTTTGGAAGTACTTAGGTTTTCTTTTCTGCACATTCTTTTAACTCGTAAAAAAATAAATCCAAATAGTGACATATCAGAATTAAATTTGATTCAATGCAAAGGTTATTCCTTGTAACAGAGTGATATTGAGTTTATACGTATTCAATGTATATAAAGGTGATATGATTTCTTTCTATTCAAGCTCCAAGTTGCTGTCAACAAACAACACTACAACCTTCTATCTCATCGTGTCTTCTCAACCCTGATCGACCACATGTGGGAACGATACGCAAAGTAACAGTCGTATTTACGAAATCATCGTGTGTGCAAACATAGTGTTTTGTTATTAACCTTACAAAGAGTGGTGTCTTATCAGGTAATAATTCATCCAGGTTTTATACCAGTAACACTGCAATACGGCTCATTACTTGTGCTTAAATGGGAGTTAATTGATTTTACTATGACAATGTTTTCTTTTCATTTTATTATGGTTTAATAACTGTCCGTTTTCGACTTTTTCGAGTCTGCATCTGGTTAAGTCTTATAAACTATACAATCATGACATAAGATAATTATAACAGTTAATCCAGGTTCCAACCATGTTCATGTTGTTGGACTTTCAGGACTAATATTGATTTATTTTAGTCGAGTGAGTTTTCGAATTCTATGTAACCGATGTCATTTGTTCATCTAAAGTAAAAATATAATATCACAATGACACATGGATGAGCCGTACAATTTACCGACCCTACTATTTGTACATAAATGAGTACGCAACCAACAAACCATGTTGTGACTTAAATGTTCTGTGATATGTACATTAATGATAAATAACTTTTACGAAATCAGTGATTAACCAACTCTGTGCTGTGTATATCAATTAATTAAAATATATATCACTAACCCTGTGGTTTATCTGGTATGACATCTCGGTCCGATTATTCATCGCTTCGTAAGATTAACGAATTATTCACGCATACAGTTAAAATATGCGAATTTTCTAAAAATTACAACTATTTTGGTATTTGTTGTCATTAGATAAATATTTCGAATCCTCATGTGTACAACTTTGGTTTGAAGTTCAATGAAAATATGATGATTTAATTTTTGTTGTTGTCGCTTAGCTAACCAGACTTTGCGCAAGTGACCCCTTTTCATTAAGAAGTATATGTTTACAACTTCTTTGACTCAACAGTTCCGTAATTTGTAAATGTATGAATACAATATATTTTCTCAGTCCTCTGACATACGAGGTCAATGATTTGTGCATTGAGTAATATAAATTAACAATTCGGAAGTTTGCCAACTTTATTTTTGTAGATATATGAAAAATATTATTTTACCACTCTTTAGATCAACATGTTTGCGACTTACGTTATTCAGGAGACGAGCCTTTCGGTGGTTCCTGTTCAACATCTTTTATATCATTGTCTGGTCACTGATTGGTGTGCTTGTTTCGTATGACCAAAAGCACTACTACGACCTGCCTGACCAATGGTGGAGAATCGTGCTCGGAGTAAGTTTACAATATAACAGAGTCAATAGTATTATGTTTTTTTTGTGGTAATAGTTGAAGATACTCTAAAATGTTTTTCTCCATAAAATGTTCTTATCACAATATTATCCATTTGGTTTGTAAATTTGAACCGAGAACAAACTATGAGTTTGTTATTCCTTAAATGAAATGGCTTCAAGTCACCATTTTATATTTAAGTAACAGGCAGGTAAAATATATATATTACTCAACCAATATCTACATAAATTGAAATGATGTAAATTGCAATATTTTCACAAGAGCCTCGTGAAGCACCGGAACAAGCTGCTGTAAATTTGTTACTCTCTTCCTTTGATGTTCACATTTTGCTTAAATTTGAAATTATGAATTTCGGGAATACAATATTTTAATAAACTTGATGACGTTTGTCCTTTATAACATTGATGACCAATATTTGATAGGAACGGTTTTGTCATATTAGGTCATCGGTATCGGAATAACCATATGGGAGATGGTGGAAGAAGTCCTAGAATATCGTCGCTCAATCAACAAAAATGACGTAAGAACAAAATTGTGTCCCACTGTGCACCGCCGATGATGTAGTCTTCTGCCCTCTTCGTATTTGAAGTTAACATCCGAACAAGCAAGTTTTTCCTTTGTCGGACTGGCTTGTCCAAAATTGGAGACTTTTTACGAAACAAATAATATTGACCGCACTAGTCGACGTAAAGGAAGAGATTGACGTTGAGATTGAATTTGCGCACCCTTACAGATGCTCGCGAGCCGTACGTGCACAACGTGCCATAGAAAACAAATTATTTTCGCTATGCACAGAACCATGAAAATAATTATTAATCATCATGAATATTTAAATTTTAAGAATGAAACGAAACAAAGAAAATTGATGAAGAAGAAATATCAGATTATTGTCATTCCATATATCATCTTGATTTCGATCATTACTTGATTCTAGTTTATCCTGAAGAACTTAAATAAAAGGCAATTCAGACTCCTTTTTGACAGCTTTATATATAAAATTTACCTTTAATGAATAAATACATGGAAGATATTTTTGTTCTCTATATGTATCTCTTTACTTTATAATTTCAGGAATGGAAGAAATTCAGGTCGGCTGAATTACACGCAGACATGAAGCACTACAATGATATTTCAGACATAAAGTATTTAAAAGATGAGTTACACGAGCTTGATAAACAAATTCCGAGATACTTCAAAGACTTTTGGTAAGTATGTTATGAATTATATTCGTTCACTAAATGTTTATGGTACAATATGGAATGATGTGCTGGATGCCTTCGGCATGGTATTTCAATGAGATCACACTATAAAGTCAGTATCAGGTCCACGCTATAACAAGGAGGCAATTACTCCAATATAACCTGCCTCCGATACACATACACACATACACGAATACACAGCATACATGGACGCACGTCCTAATATGACCTTAGCTATTAAAAGGACCTTAAACAAACAAAAACCGAACCAAACCAAACAATCTTGGATAAAAAAAATATACTTCAATAAGTTTTGTAGTTTGCATTGTTTCATGGCTCCTTTTTCTGTTCCACTTACGATAAAAAATATACATATACCGGTTTGTGCAGGAAACACATTGAGAGTCATGATGCTTTTATTTCTTTTTTCCTCTGTTGTTTTCATATCGCATATATGTTCCATTTTTTATTGTAAGATGACAATTTTATTCTGTGCTGATTCTTGTTTTTGCAGATTTCTGTTTTTGCAGTCCTGTAGTAGAAGCATGCCATTTATCTCTGTGTTTAATTATACTACCATGCATGTAGTATTAAATTCATGCATTCTTTATATCTGTTAGCTGTGTTTTATGTGATTATAAAACATGTTTTCCTGATTACATATTTGACGTCATACTATAGTTCTATATACTAATACTGACCATTTGTTTTACTCAGGAACGTATTTGACTGGGTTTGCTATGGCTGTCTTGGTATATGCATTGCCTCCCACCTGGCTGACGTCATCAGACACACTGAGGGAACAGCCCGATTCCACATCAACTTCATGTCTGTCACGCTTATTCTCCTCTGGTTACGACTGGCGAAATGTGCAAGGTCCTTCACGCAGCTTGGTAAGATATCTTTATTGGAAACAGTTTAGAATAAACACTACTTGTAAAAAAGAAATCTAAGTAAGGCAATATATATATTTTACTGGCATTAAATGTTTTTGCATGTGTAGTTCTTATACAGTGATGTTTAGTCTGAACTGTTTATATGATCTTAAGAATAATTATATCTAAGTTTCACAGTATCACCATTTTAATCTCAATGAATATTATTTCGCAAGTGTTCTATAGAGAGCTTAACAATAATATACAGTGATAAATAGGACTCAGTTCATTTAAAAGTAACAATCTGTAAAGTGTGTATTGAAAACAATGACAAATACATTGAATGAAGTGTTAATGAAACATACACATCTATATATAGAATAACATTTACCTGATTAAAAAAACCCAGAAACTGACGAAATATGCAAGGTCAGTCACAAAGGCCGGTAAGATATTTTATCGCAAACAGATGAAAATAAACGGAACTTGAATAGAAATCTAAATTTTATAAGTTATTTCAATCAAGTTTTCATTCGTAGTGTCAATTAATAATCAAATGCTCGTTATATATCATCTATAGATCAAATTGAAAGATAAACGCCACAATTTATGTTATAAAGTCTGATTTCTTTTGTACTGTAGGACCGTTGATTGTGATCCTGGGGAACATGATTGAAGATTTCATCCTGTTTGCATGTCTTTACCTACAGTTTTATCTCCCATATGGTAATCTAAATGCCAATTAATTTATAAACTTGTACAAACTGATATACATTTACATTGTCTGCATATATTGTAAATTATGTTCTCATTCTGCTTAATGTTATTGAACGTCATATGAAGAGTTTCTTTCTTTTCCTCAGGTTGTTCAGTTTGAATTGTAGAAAGGTTCTGTATCACAACCAGTAAGTGCATTTTTGTGAGACGTTTCGATCACTAGAACGGTACGTACCTCGTCGCCTTCATCAGGGAAATGACCAGTGAAGCACAAAGGTGTAATATATATAAACGAGTAGGCAATCTAAAATCGACGTCGATTCGGATACGCTATATGCGAATGTACATGTCGTTGCTTTACATGTGCGAAACGACGAATCAAAGCGACAATTCGATACGGCCACGCTTTGTTTAATACCTGATCACAGATTTGCGAGAGTCTTTGAATCCAAGGTACGTACCGTACTAGTCACCGAAACGTCACACATAAACACTCCATGGTTGTTGAAGAGGGGGAAGTAAGAAAATGGATGAGAATCAGCTGAATGTTAATCTGAAATGTGGAGGGATAATAATAATTCAGCAATATATTTCAACCTCCTTTAAGCGTTACTTCCTGTGGTGGTATTTGGTGTGGAGGAGATGAAAGAATAGATTTATGTGAATCCTATGGTAAGAATTACTATTAATCACAATAATCATTTTTCAGTGTGCGCCTATTGGATGATATTTGGCGGCGAGAAAGTGACGTATGACACGCGGAACGCAGACAACAATACGGCTGAGTACGTCATCGTCGATGGTCTTGCTAGTTTCGGCGATGTCTTCTTCAGTCTTTTTAGGATCACTTTGGTTGATGACTATGACTATCAAGTAAGATATGTGTTGCACATTTTCAATTTTGCAAGTAGAAGTAGAAACGTCAGTAGATAGCAAAAAAAGTAATTGCCAAATTGAAAAAAATATATAATGATTGCCTTTATTAGATTTGGCATTTGATTTCTTTTTATTCTGTGTTTTTTTTTTAAAGTTTGCTAGCTCAGCCTTTCTATTTCGCACAAAAAAATATACATCTATCAAAAAAATCTCCGGTTGTTTGACGTATCCTTTATTATCAATTCATGTGTGTAGTTTTAAAATATAAATATTCTCTGGTAGTTTCTCCCCTTGCCTTACTATATCTTTATGGTTTGACACGTATTTTTTTCAATGCGTGTGTACACGAATATGTATATCAAGCTAGGAAAAAGACTAAAATAGGCATAGTGTGGTGCTGTCAAATCCTTTTGATTCGTCAATAAGAAATTGCTATAATGAATAAATTAAATATTCACTGGAGCAATCATTTAAATACGTTATAAACTCCGCGAATATGGACACCAACTACACCTAATTGATAAAACGTCACGGAAAATAATCTTTGCTTTGATATATGACGTTGAATGTCATTCTGAGAGACAAATAAGGTTAACTTTTATTTTTCAGTCAATGAAGTCAGTAGACCCTTTTATGGCTGACCTCCTAATAGGGACATGGTTGGCAGTGTCCGCCATTGTTTGCCTAAACCTCTTCATCGCTCTCCTCACAGATTCATTTCAAAGGTAACTACATGGAATGGAAAGTAAATGCTTTGTACGGATATTCGTCAGTAATATGTATGTTAATCTACCGTGTCGGATTGTGACATATATCCACGTAACATGTTTAACAAGTTAAATTCAGAAGTTCGACATTACTTTCTTTGTGCAGATAAGCTTTATGAACTCATTCACCCCTGAAGACACATTTGAACTCTTCTAATTCAAAGGTTGGAATAGTTCATTATGAAATGTCAGGGTTGAATGAGATACTCTTGCCACCATCATAGGTTTGGCGATTTTGAGTCCCCTTAGTGCACTGAACACATTGGGGACCAATGGGATAAATGGTGATTAGAAGATCAATTTCGTTCAATACATTAGTCTAGGAAGAAAGTTGGAGTTGATTCGAATCACATTATCAATCATACATATTTCGTCTGAAATTTGGCGATCTTGTTTAAAAAGCTATTTTGTCTAGTTTAAAATAATATCATCAATGTCATATCTGTGTTTGAACGACAGAGTGTATGACAACGCCCACAGTATAGCCAGGATGCAGAAGGCCATAGTGTGTTTGGTGTACTGGGACCTTCTCAGTAAGAAGAACCGGAAACAGTTTTTGGACGACATGAGAGTGAGCTGTAATCCTCTTATACAGGCCTACGACGACGACGATGTTGATGATCAAACAGATGGAAGTGAATTGCAGACAGCCGTTATGCAGCTTCGGGTAAAGCATATAACCGTACTCTGGTGTATCTCAGTGGGGCACATTAGTCTAGTGATAGGACGCCGGGCTCGTGACCGAAGGGTTGCGGGTTCGAGTCACATCACGACATTGTGTTGTATCTTTGAACAAGATACTTTACTCCGCCTGTTCCAGTCTACTTAGCTGTAAATGAGTACGTGGTGGGGCAGTGCTAGAATTGTTGAATGCTAGCTGTGAGCGCCGAAATGGCAGCACCGGCTGTATGCTCCCCAGG
>JAUMHH010187617.1:0-14399 GCA_032359455.1 Chlamys rubida | reverse complement strand
TAACGCTTATTATCGTGGTGAAGACAGTTACTCGTAGCCTATAACGCTTATTATCGTGGTGAAGACAGTTACTCGTATAGCCTATAACGCTTATTATCGTGGTGAATACAGTTACTCGTATAGCCTATAACGCTTATTATCGTGGTGAATACAGTTACTCGTAAATGATGGCTCGCGTCCATGACGACCATGTTACCGATGAATGGTTGTGTGTTATTGTCAGCATGAGGTCTGTTATGTGTTCATTTTACTTGTCAAATATATCTAATTACACCCAAAACGTCTTAAACTAATGAGATACTGTGTGCTACTCAACGATCTTAATTACAAATTGTTGACGTTAAATTGGTGATGACAGTTCCGTAATCATAGAGGAAATTGTACCTGCTTATTTTGTTCGAACGTTGAACCGATAACGAAACAGCTTAGCCCCATTCTCTGTCTCTTCTATATCTAATTAATTGAAATGTCCTTCGTCCCGTGCTCAATTTCGCGAACATTTCATAAAAAATCAAGGTCGGACATGATAATCGAGGGAAGGAGTCAGATAATGGCTAACTAAGAAATGCCGGGGCCGAGCGAGGGACACACACAAAAATTTTTAATAAAAATAGAATTAACATATTTAAGGCATAATTCATTAAAGAGTTTTTTTGTAATCCAGAAAGCTCGCGTGAAGAGGTTTATATCGTATACGTGTTAAACATCCGGTCGAAGTTTACATCGTGGGTGTACAGGTAGAGAAGCAGCCTAGAATTGCTATCAATTGGCATTACGTCAAGAGGCATTCTGAAAATGGTCACGACATCAAATAAAAAGATGGCATGGCACAGCGCCATGTTAATCATGTTGGGAGGAAATACTACATGCAATTGTGTCCGAACAGAAAGACTGCCAACTATGGTACTAAACAGTACCTCATGGTAAAGAGGTTTTAACCCAATACAATGCTTCCTATCAGTTCATACACAGCTAGTCTGTCAGAAGTTGGAACAAAACACCGTTACTTGGCAAAATCTCACTCCATATTTCGTTGAATAATAACCTATTGAAAACGACGGCAAATCCCAGGATTGGTATAAAAGAATGTTAACAAAATGTATTGACATTAAAATATCTGCCGATGCCTTGAATACAATTTCCGTTCGCCGGTTCCACAATGCTAGATATTTTCTGTGGTCAGTAGAGACACAAAACCTTTAGACTACCAGTACAGTTGGCCGCAATGTACACCAGAAAGGCACACAAGCACACTATGTTTACGTTACACTCTCATTTTTATTCTCACTCGCATTGAATTGTTTATTCCAGTTATTTTTTAATCACAAGACAATTATTAATATTCTTCTGTAATCGATTATAATGCCAACAGTTGGATATACAGGCAATACCATAACTGATGTCACATATAGTAATTTGTGCGCGGACGAATATATCAACGCGTCGCGACGCGTAGTTCTATCTGCCTTATACAGATATATGTGTGGCATCGATTTCAGTAAAACAGAAATTGTTCCTTATATTCGTATTAATTTTTCTGCTAAGTGTCAATGCTGATTGTTTGATTTGCTTCCCAACAATTTAAAAAATAAACCGAACAACAATGGCATACAAAACGAAATCTTATTTGTGACGCCTAGCGGCTCTATTTAAATGCCATGCTCCCCTGGAGTATCCGAGTTAAAGGTGTACTCTGCACTATTGCCAGGTCTCGGTGACCTGTGTTTTCTGCACCACAAAAATCAAATGTGATTCGACGTTTAACATTTTCCACACAGTTTAACATATGTCATAATTTAATGTTTTATTTGAAAATGACAGAAATACATAATAGAGGCAGAGGTATGTTATAATATTTACTTTGGCTTACGTTTATCGTTTATCGGCAGAGCCATTTTAATTGTTTACGAATTTTGGATTCCACTTGTGGCATTTGACTCATATAGTGCAGACTGACTATTCGACTATTTGATCGGTAGGGGTTTATTAATTTTTTTCTCTTCTTTTTAGGTTGCCGGGATGGGTTGGGGGCTAATTTAAGAACTTAATTATAAACATCACCGAACATAGTTATTCAGATCATATTGTTTCATTTTCATTATATTTTTAGGCTTTTTAAATAACGACATAGGATTTAATTTGGTTTTGATACCTGCCTATATATGAGAACAGGAGCGATGTCGCACGCGTTACGGTTTTTGGAGCGTTAGAATGGCACGCTTAAGTATATAAGAATTTTAGGATAGGAAGTAAAAATTAAGATTGGTAGGGGTACCTGAAACATACATATTTGTTTTCTTTATTTACATCGGAGACAAAGAAAGTAAAACACTAGGGAAATCATAAACATGCAGAACTATTTTACGGCGTAGGGTTACAAAAGCTAACATAAAAGAAAAGGATCTCTTGGCGGTCGACTCCATGGCGAAGTCAGCGAAGTTCAGTTCAGCTCTTTATTACCTTGAACCTCACGGCATATCGGTTCAGAACAAACACATATACAAGAACAAACAATACAATCATGATCTGCCATACCCTTACACGCACACGCACACACCCACACACACACGTCTGCAAACACCCACAAATATACACACATGCACATTTATCGTTATATTGGTACATAGTCTTTTCTTTTCTTATTAGAATCTAAGTTTAATATATCTGGCTAAATTTTATAACTGGTTTTTTTTTTTTTCACTGTTTTAATAAGTTGGATAAAAGTATACATGCTAGGTCTATTATGGTATTATTTCTTGATAAAACGCTTTCTTAAATCTACATAACATTCACATTTTAGTATAAAATGAAATACATCTTCGATGTACCCACTGTTGCAATATGCACATGTTCTTTCAATCCTATCTACATTGTTACACCTACCAATTTCAATATCTAATTCGTGAGATTACAGTCTAATTTTTGTATTTGTTTTCAGATTTGTATTTCCTTTTTGTTTTGACAAATATGACTGTAAACAGAAATTTTCGCCAATAAACTTGTACAGTGAACACTGGAAAGATGAATTTATTTGTTCTTAACATTCTTGCTAAAATATATCGCTATATTACTAAATATATTACTTTAATAATATTCATAATGTAATCTGATGTATAGGTATCTCCACATTACCATCTGTACCCTACTCCTATTCTAAATAGTTCATTTATCACTGTATTCATCCATTCACTTCCATTTTCTAACATTTCCGGATAACATGCATGCTAAACACAATTGTCAGTTTGCTTTAATTTTAACCAGCATTTAAAAATTCTAAATTTCCTTATCCTTTCCATAGACACCTAATTCTTAGTTAAATCACAAAATCTGCCGTAGATTTTTTTAACCACTAATAATCTTTTACAAAAACTTAAATGTATTTTCTCTATATCTGGTGCTTGATGAAAGCCCCAAACTACTGCACCATGATTAACAACACTACAGACATATGTATCGAAAACAGGAATTTGAGTTTCAACGTTAAAATAATTTTTCCTAGACACGTTTCATACTTTAACATGAAAAACAATGTTTTTGCTCAGCAATTTTTGTGTTGATTTTTTTTAAACTATCATTAAAAATCAATATTTCCCCCAGGATATTAAATTCATATCCAATATCTAATACACATCCGTCAAAGTACCACTTATCTTCTTCTCTTAATTTACCCCCGTTACGGAAAACCATTACTTTAGTTTTAGAAGAATTAACAGTAAGATTCCATATATTTTTATAAAGTAATAATGTCTCTAACATTTTCTGAAAACCCCTTAGGCTTTTTGGCCAATAGCATCAGATCGTCTGCATACATCATTAAAAAATGAATAGTTTGTAGCTCTATAGAAGGACACCCTTCTGTTAAAAAGGTCGTTTCGCAATCATTGACATACAAAGAAAACAATAGAGGAGACATAATTTCCCCTTGGAATAATCCATTTTTACAGTGAAACAATCTGACATGTTTTTGTTATACTTTACACAACATTTTACATCCGTATACTATTTAACATCTTTCCTCCTATACCTTCTTTGATAGGTTTGAACCACAGGTTCGGTCAAAAGCCTTTTTTGCAATCAATAAGCAATGCAGCCTTTTTCTATTATTCAGGGTTTTGCTTATTAATGTGTGTATTACAAATATCGCGGCAATAGTTGATAAATGCTGCTTAAAACCGAACTGAGCATCACTTATTTTAGAATAGTCTCTATCGAAATTAACGAGACGCTCATTAAGAATGGATGTAAAAAGTTTACCTAAACAGCTTACTAGAGTAATTTCTCTGTAAGTATTGGTATTTTTCCTGCCTCCTTTCTTAAGAATATGAATTACATATCCGACCGACCATGATGTAGGATAAAACATTTAAAAAAAGATAAAAAATAAACCATTGTGTAAAGGTACCACAAGGCGTAGCATATTCATTAATCAGTAGATCTGGATCACACGCCTTATAGTGACCCACTTTATTGATAGCTTAAAGAACTACACTAGCAGATATCCGATCATCTAATTCTTTAAACATAGTATTTGGTATAATAACATCACAATTATTTAAAAACTTATTAACCATTTCATTCTCAACAGGATCCGTTGAAGACAATTCGCTAAAATAATTGAAAAATCGTGTTCACTAAGATTCCCTTTTCTTGAACCTACTGTAGAAAGCCTATAAGGGTTACTTTTTTTGCATGTAATTCATCATATTGCCCTGTTGAGCTACATATTCGCGCTTTAATTTAGCTTCCAGTTTTTTTTGTATAGTTACGCTTTTTAGATATAAGAATGTTCTTATTTTCTTCTGACCTAAATGAAAGTAAATAATGCGTTTTTGTATTTAATATATCTGTTTTTACAAACAAAGCTATCTCTACTCGAACTTTTTAAACTTTTCTAGGGGTGGATGTCAACATTTAAAGGCATTAACAATTCATTTATCAGATTTGTAAACTTATTCACACTCATCTATACAATTTTGATTATCCTCAATATTGTTACAAGCATTTATTAACTCTCTAAGGTTTTACTCTACCAAATGCAAAGCCCTCTCTGCATGTTCCTCATTTCTTTTTACATATGTATATTTAATATCTTTATCATCATAATCAGGTACATCTACGTTTTGTTAACATGAATACACAGTAAAACATTAGATATTCCACTCTCTAAGTGAGTAATATTCTTCAAATGATAAACATCATCAACAATCAATACATTATCTGCATGTAGTCCGTTGCCATGCGCGGGAGGGAAATGTCTACATGATGCTACAGACGTATCACACATTATAAACTATAATACACAACTGTAAAAGTTCTTTGTTTGGTTGGGGTTTTTTGTGGATTTTGTGTGTGTGTGTGTGTGTGTGTGTGAGTGTGTGTGTGTGTGTGCTTTATGTCCTATTTACAGCTATGGTCATTTAAGGACGTTCCCGGGGAAAACCACTGACCTACGGCCAGTACCGGGCAACTGCCCCGCGTAGGCCTCGAACCCGCGACCCAGTGCTGCAGGGCGAGTGGTAGAAGAGTGTCAGACACTTAGCCACTGTGGCCAAAAGTTCTTAGAAAAATCTTGGTGTACGTTTTTTTACAAAACAGGGGGAAATTGCGCTAATAAAGTTGCCCGTATGAATCATGGTATTTCTTTTCGTTATGAGTGTCTCATATCCGTCTGGTTCCTTTGTAAAGACTCGCCCTATTTTATTAAGTGATATTCATATATTTTTCTCTCTAGATCACTTCTACAGTATCGTGGTAGAGTAAAATATAAACTTAGTATATTTTTTTACCAAATACATAAAACACCCAGGCCGAAAGTGACAGTATCGTGGCCTCCCATTTCAAAGTTTCCTCTGAAGAAATAAGTCAGAAAAACCTACACGGCTGTGTATTTGATACGCCAAGACTGTATGAAACCGATAACGACCCACGCCACACGAGGCAATCTAGAGAAGTACTAAACATCTATTTGGAAGGCAAACTGTGTTCCTTCTGACATCTCACGCGATCTGAGCGACATCTCGTGACGATATTTGAAGACATTAGGATAGTCTATATTGGATAGCTCGCTGACCCGAGATAATTGACAGTCGGTTCAATAACATGTTTCCCTCGCCCGGATATGCAACTGGAGGATCCTAAGATCCATCAAAGACGTCCAATAAAGGCTTGTCTACGACAGAAGAAAGTAACGACCCGGTCTTCCCCGCCATTATTGACTGGATATATAGTCTGCTCATTATAGTGGCCAGCAGGCCCTCGCGCCGGGATGACTATTCGATTTTCATCAGTTGTTCACAAAGATTGGAACGTGTACATTTATCTTCTCTTAATCAATTAGATGGGCTTACACAGGATAGGAAACCACGCAAATACCATCAATGCCCGAAGATAGGCTCACTTCCGCTATATTGAACAGACGAAAACACGCTCTTCATTCAATTCGCTCCTCTACGCCTTCCCCCTCCCCGTCCCCCTCCCTATCTGCCCCCCTTCCATTCCTTCTCATTGTCTGCGTGATAAGTTGACGAAAAATGTCTGTACAACCGCGGTATGAATGTATACAGTGGATTGAAGGTGGTAATATGTTCGTGGAGATCCTAGTGAATCGTTAATTATAATGGCGAAAATAGCACCCCAACATGATTCCACAAGAAAACATTGTTTACGAGACCAACCTGAATCCGTTTCCTAATGAATGCTTATGTGGGATATTCTGGTACCAAAACAGCGGTCGTAGATGCCAAATTTTTCATGAATCCGACAATTACTTAATAGGCAAACACGTTTTCTTGTTTAAGTTAAAAAGACACGAACAGCAGCACAAAGGCTTGTTGATTTGCCGATTGAATAATTAATCAAAGTAGTCACTAGCGATAAAATTATGCCCTAGAATATAGAAAAAAATCTAACGACCGACTACAAAACTAGCTGCTTTCACCTTTCACTTTGCTCTTCATGTTTATTTCAAAAGACAACATCGTGACGTTACAAGAACATCACACTTCATTCGTAACGTACGTGACGTCACAATATACACAAGATTGGTGGATAAAGTAGGGCATAATTTTACCGTAGCCTGTTAAGACTAGATTTTAATGAGAATAAGTATATATTTCGGGTTTGAATATTGATTTGGTCGATTTCATGGGGTGATGAATTGAGTTGGTCTTGAAACAAATTTAATGAGTTCTCGAGAGTTTTGTTTTCATACTCAAATGAAATGCATTTCTGCTGGTAATGTTCATATAGTGGGTTGCAGCGCAAATGTAAATAAATGAATGCACTTGCATTGAATGCGTCAATGAAATATATGGAAAAAGAAACGGAGAATATAACAAATGCTTTAATGAATACATTGTTCAATAATAAAAGTTAAAAACATCTGATAGTAACACAAATTATGTATGTTTAAGGGTTTGTTTAATTTCCGAATGCAAAACAGCATATATGTTTAATGTATACATAATACAAGCAACACATTGCAATGTTCGAGATAGCGTAGGACAATAACATGTTAGCATTTATCACCGTACAATATTTAATACATGCTTCAGCAATATCACTACGCGAGGGGTTTCTTTTGGCGGTTACATAACGTACATGATTACCCAACCTACTTAATGTTTTAACATTTTAAAATGACAACACTTCGATTAACTTATATACACTAGGGCGTCGGTAGTAATGTTGTTTAATGCATGTGTCTTCAATTTCATTTTTGTCGCAAGCTGAACATATTCTTTGACCTCTCGGAAGCCCATTATAACGTCCAGATTCGATGTGAAGGGAATGCACTATTGACTCAACATTTGTTTTGATGATAGAAGTTAAAGGCTTCACTAGATAAAATTTGATATTAAAAGTATCGACAAGATTTCTATATAAATAACATTTAGAACAAGTTTCAAACGCGCCACGCAATTATTAAATAAATATGTCAGGCAGACAAGTATACATTTCCACAAAATGTTTTTCATTTGCATCAAATAGAACATGCCAGATATGGTTAAAACCCATTCTATATACATCATGTTAAACATAATAAACACCCGTTCAGTTGACATTTTTTGGCTTTTTGAAATTAAACTCAAGTATTGTGCCATAACATGATTTCAGTACACAATTACTTGTACACACACTCTTCATTCAATTCGCTCCTCTCCGCCTTCTCCCTCTCCCCCACTCCCCCTCTGTCCCCTTTATCCGCCCCTTCCCTTCCTTCTTATTGTCTGCGTGATAATGTTACGTTACAGTTTATCCAATATTTCATAACAGCTATTTTGCGATGCATATGTAATGAATATATCACTGTGTCAAAGTATACCAAAGGACTAATGACTGCTTCCTTGACATTCAATAAATCTTTAGAAAAAGAAGATGGACTTCTTTAATTTGAGGTAATAAACAATTACCCCACACTTCATAGTTCAGTATGCATATAACATATGTATCAAACAAATTTTCTTTTTAAATGGTAAAAAGCCTTTTCAAATGGTAAAACGCTTTCCTATCTTGAGATGCCAATGTATTTTGTGCTACGGTGCATCTTCGGTTATGGTGATAAACTAATCCTATACAATAAAATGTGTCCACCATATCAGATGACTTGCCATTCTTCCCATATCTCACATATTTATAAGCGCGTTTTATTGCACAGTCCCGATCGTTCGTTAAAACGCACAGTTGTGCGCACGATGTGCGCTATGTGATTTTGGTGCGTTGTGCAATACCATAACTGTATATACATGCTAGCTCATTACATGATATGGGGTATTGTGTCATATCTCGTTTAGAGCTATGTAACCTTGATTTAAAATGATAAAATTGTGAGTATAGCACACCCTTTTGCTTATTCTATAGAAAACAATATTAAGTTACTGGTTAATACATTGCGATATATTGCAGTATTTTAAATATTACAATGTATTGCAAAATGAAAGTTCACGGCTTGCAATACCTATCCCTAGGATATCTGCAGCCACGTTTAAAAACTACTGTGGACAAATCGATTCGGCTACGCTTTGTTTAATATCTGGTCATTGATGTGCGAAAGTGTATGAGCCCACCCCCTCATCTCGATTAAGAATTATCTGCTGCTTGAACATATTGTAAGTAAGTAAGCTTTCAGCTAGCCAAATCGACGTCTATTTCTTATTACCAACCTGTACATATTTTACACCTTTGTGTACATACGCTCCAATGGTCATTTTTCTGATGAGATGACAGTATACATACCGTGCGAGACATCACACTTGAACCTTTCTGCCATACAGAAGGAGGTTTCTATGCCTTCCCCGCCAGATTACCAAATGAACAGTACACTTGTACACCGTTACTAGGGATAGTTTGCCATCCGATGAAACAAATGACAATGGGACAACGGATATCTTCTCCGAAAATCGGATATACTGAATTCAAAATGGCTGTAGTTCCGCTAAACGATAACAAACTCTACTAGGCAATGAATGGTGCGCAAGTCATCTACTCTGAACACAAGCCGAGGACCATAGGAACCAATTACCTCGGGACTGTTGTCTCGTAAAAGTTGGTATGTAGGACGTATTTATTGCCGAATAAAACAATGCTGCTGATTTAACAAGACTTTGTAGACCGATTAGCGTGTTTGGGTGGTTTGTAAGGTAATGACTTCCGGGACTAATCAATGTTTACGGCACCTTGCTCGAGAGATGCAGCGAAAGTTTGGAAAACATGGAAGGAGTAGAGAGATGTAGTACAAATTTTAAAAGTACGTAAATGTTGAACGTTACGTATAACAGCAGGAAAACAATACAATTACAGGTTGGTTACAGCACATCAACGTAGTATACAGCAGAAAGGTTTTACATGTATCTCAATATTTTACAGCGTGACCAAGATGTCTAAGTATCTTAATATTGTTTATAACAGAAATAGAATTTGTAATTGATGACCAGCTTTTTCGTGAACATTATTAATGGAAATCAGAAGTAAAAGTATATCATATTCATCTCATAGAATAGCAACGCAATAAAGGAGATAATTTAGAAATAAAATAATACAAACTATTGAACAGAAGGAACATGTAGATATAGAAAAATAAGAAATCAATTAAGAAAAGGGAATTAGAAAATATCAGACTGAGAAAAGATAAAAGGTAGTATTATTAGATCTAGGGCAAGATGGCAAGAGGAAGGAGGAAAAAAACAAATTATTTATTCAAAATAGGAATTTTACTTCCAAAACATACCAAAGATATAGAAAGAGAATAATGTTATTTGAAGCACAACAGGATGAAATTTTAGAAGAAGTTCGCTCATTTTAAGAAAATAATTATATGATGATCATAATGAAATTGATGATATAGATTTAACAGAATTCCTTACGACGTGTGATGTTCCAAAATTAGATAATAACGATAATTCTGATTGTTTGAAAGGGTTAATACTAAGAAGCAGCAAAACCTTAAAACAAAATATGAAAAATAACAAAAGTCCTGGCTCAGATGGGTTTACTGTGGAATTGATTAAGGTTTAAGACCCTGTTGCAACTGCTATTTTCAACACCAAATATTTATTTTGCGATATGTAGGTACTGCCATGGGGAATTGTATCATAGACCTCTGAACTGTATAGTACACCTAAACTCACATTGAATTTATAAAGTCAAACAAAAAACACAGCGGGCTTGAATGTAGAAATGTCTGCAAGAACACGGAATTGGACAAGGCAATAACGCTAAATTTTATTGCAAGTCCGTGGAATTAATTATCATAATATAAGTGTAACTAATGCTAGAATTGCATTACATGTGTCTTGAAGAATCGCATGCCACACTTCAAATATAAATATGACGAGGGTATGTTAGATGGCATGGAATTACAGTGCCATGTGTCTATTCCTATGGGCGCTGCCATCTTTGAATTTCACGTTATCGATGGACAGTCAGTGCTTTGTGGATCAATGTAACGAAATGCCCCAGTTTCAAAGGTCCTATTGTAAAAACATGTTGTCCAAATCCTACCACATTATAGATCGGCGCCTATTTTACGCCTGGATTGTCACCTAACACCACTTGAAAGTGATCATTATGCTCTGTGAATCGCCGACGGATGTCCTCCTTCTTCCTACTTTCTCCAACATTAATGTGCGTTTCCTGGCATACAGTTATTATCAATATAACAATGACTACCGTTTTAAATAATCCTTTTGAAGGTGTAAATTATGTGTAATTATGTGTAATATTGTAGTAAGTGTGAAGAAATGTACAACAACAAATTGATGCAGTGACGGACTATTTTCTGCGAAACTACTTCCGGAAGTGCTGTTCGGTTAGCCAGAAGGGGGTTTTAGCTGATGGAGGAAGGATCGGTTTATACTGTTTGGTAAGTTTGTTGTGGAATCTGAACTTAAGAAGCATATCAATCATTTCTATTTATGTTTACAGCAATCAGCTAAGTACATATCCAACAATAACATATTTAATTGGTACAATTGACAACTGTCATTTGTATAAACATCCGGTAGGTATGGTGAGATATAGGCGTCATAACAATTCCGAATTTCGCATGTAACATCCTCAATTTCTTGTGAAACGCCCAGAAACATCATGGTAAAGGGGAAAAGACCGCATAGTCGTTTTTGTGTTGATGGGGGGAAGTACAGCAAAGCAAGGTGCCAAAATAAGGGCAGGCCAGGCTATGTGTATACTTGCAATGTAGTAAGGAACACAAAAAGGTACCAACGAAATAAACAAAAATTTGGAAAGTTACGCTTCGTCGATACATGAAATCACAAAATGAGGTTAACCAACAACCACAGTATAAGGCAACAAACGTTGATGGAGTGAAAATGACAATTCAACGAGACAAAAATCCAATAAACACGGGATACCGCATGATCGACTTGGCCCAGCTACAAAAGTATATTTCACAATTGACGCTACATATGTGTACTTGTGACGAAGCAGGTCAACTGTCCATGCAAGGAATAAGCCCCATTAAGGTAATAACAGAGGTTGGATGTTATGGAATTGCCAGCATTATTCAGATACAGTGTGAGGGTTGTAACCAAACTTTTGATATGCATACCAGTGAACGGGTAAAAGTTGGTGAGACTAGTCATTATGACATAAATATTAGGGCTGTGTGGGGAAGTATGGCTACAGGAAATGGCGCCTCTCATTTAAATGAGATTCTTGCTACAATGAACTCGCCAGAAATTAAAAAGGTACTTTTAGCGCTATTGAGCACGACATCAGTGTGTGGTGGAAGAAGGCTTTAGAGGAGGAGATGAAACAGGCTGGAGAAGAGGAAAGGCGTATAGCAATAGAGTGTGGTGACTATTATGAGGAGGTGCCAGCAGTGACAGTTGTCGTAGATGCATACATACAACGCAATGGGTGGAGTTGCAATTATTGTTGGACTTAAAACCGGCAAATTATGATATGTAGGTGTCCGAAACAAATTGTGTTATATTTGCAACCAGGCTACCAGGAACAGAAGCTGCAGCTCCAGCCCATGAGTGTTTCAAAAACTGGGATGATAGTAGCCAGGCCATGGAAAGTGACATAATAGTTGAAGGTTTTTGCCAGGCAGAAAGAAAGCACGGATTGCGCTATATGAAAGTGGTAGCCGATGGTTTGCCAACATACAGGACCAAGTGCCCATATGGGGAAAGGCTGTAACCAAAATAGAATGTGCCAATCATGTGTGTAAATGTTTGAGGGGAAGTTTAGAGAAATTAGTGGCAGACAATTCCAATTACAAAGGTAAAAATCGTCTGACCAAAGCAACACGAGTTAGACTAACAAGTGCTGTAAGGTGTGCAATACGTGTTCGCTCTAAAAACAATAAAGAAAAAGACCCGGCAGCAGCTGCTAAGCAATTGTCTCACGACATTAGAAATTCTATTCACCATATTTTTGGAAATCATCAAAATTGTTCAGATTTTTGCAAAGCAAAGAAATTCGACAACCATCTATCAACACAGCAAACAACTCCAGATATGGACACTAGCATTGACAATGTGGAAGAGGTTGTGTGTTAACAAATGGCTCGTAGGACAGACGGATCATCAATAGAGGCACAGGAAGAGTCCAGGAAAGGTAATTATATATACATTTATTTATAATGCATACAATTTTTAAATACACCCTTATCACCTGTGTGTGAATACAGAACATTCTTCATAAAAATACAAATATATTTAGCAATTGATATTCATACTTGTATGGTGTAAAAGCATGTGAATTGTCGATACAGGGAATAATCCCTATTAAACTAATCGAAGGTTGGATCGTATGGATCTCAAAAGTCAAGGTCACCGTGGCTGTAACTAGTATTCAACAATGGGTGGGGTAGGTATTTCTTTATTTCCCTTTCAAAATTGTTTGGATACATACATTGTTCTATTGATTTCCTTGCAAGTTGGCATTAAGGGTGATAACTCTTACAGTTGGCTGATATGTATGGGCATCCATATATATCCACAAACTAGTTCCATATCAAAACAAAAAAAGTTTTTTTCAACAGTTATTGGTGTGGCATGCTGTAACACATGCTGACACCTTACTTGCTAAATTACTTTTGTTCTCATTAAACACTTTATAGCATACACAGACTTGTTAAAATTCACGGTTATTATTACATGAAATTACAGATAAATTATCCAATATTTGCTATTAATAGTATATTAACTGGAAAGATATTTTTATGCCGGACATTTTGGTGTATAACAGTCCAATTATCTTTTATTTTCATGAAGTTTTGGTGAAAACAAAATCAGTATTCCGAACGGGGTCTTAAACCTTAAACGCTGTTATCGAAACAACCGAGGACGTGGATCATGCAGGTACCTACCATGGCTCTCGCTTTGAGTCACGTATACCTTTTCCGGCGGAAGTAATGCGATTTGCGACTGTTTACATAGTTATATATAGCATCCCTGCAATATGTCATTACCAAATCGAAGGTACCGGGATATCCTTTTATATCTGAAGGATGAAATGGACTACTTGAAGAACACGCCACAGAGTGTGTGTTATATATATGTAATTCATGTAAGTTAGGGATTCAATAACATTTTTACATACGAGTTGAATTTTGAAAATAGATGAATCTACGAAGCATAACATCTCAGTATACATGTTGTAGCTAAAGTTAACGATTTTCTTTATTATTTTCGTTTTCGTTACAGTGTACATTTATGAGTCAAAAAAATAAACTTATTAGTTTAAGGAGCATCTAAATAGCAAATCCAGTGATATTTTACAAGCCTATAAATCACTACTATGGTGTTATTTAACTGAAGTAACTTGATCAATTGTTAGTATGTATCATGGCTAACCATGGGCCTGGCTGTTGACATGTAATTTGTTAAGCTGTTTGTAAAATTTCGACAAAACATGCGAAAAATGCATGTTTC
>JAUMHH010187606.1:0-14400 GCA_032359455.1 Chlamys rubida | reverse complement strand
CTGAAGTCACAGTGTTCGAACCCCGGTCTAGCAGGTAGCCCAATCGGTTAGAGCGATATTATAACAATCTGAAGTCACAGTGTTCGAACCCCGGTCTAGCAGGTAGCCCAATCGGTTAGAGCGATATTATAACAATCTGAAGTCAGTGTTCGAACCCCGGTTAAGCCCCGTACATTTTGTTTCCACTCTGAATACTGTTGTTGATTATATTTTGTTTATGTCATCTTCTAATCTATTCTCATAAAAGTCCAGCAAGGTGTGATTTTCTATTCAGAAATTATTTATCAAAGAACGTGGTGCAGGGATGTAATGAACATTTTATTTGTCGTGGGCCACCTTTCAGAATTTGTAAGTGTATTCGAGTTGTCTCTCTTTGAACACTGGATCAAATCACCGCTGACAAAAATGTCTATTCGTATTCCTTCTGTCCTTCAAAGTTAACGTCAGACGAGGTTTGCTTTCTTGCTTGTTGCAATAAATCGATCAAGTTATTTGGACCGAATGCTACTATCAAATTCCAGTGTTAGCTTTGATGTGTGTAAGCATTTTCTGCACGTGTTTTCGTCTCCCTTGGTTTATGCCAGTTATTTTGGGAAGGGCCCATGAGCAGGAATTGGTAAAATATCGTCAGTGTCCCCGCATGTATATGTTTGCAAAAAAATAAAACCCGCAACGTGATTAGCAAAAAGTTTTCCTCAAGCTGTTTCTTACAGTAAATTGTATAGCAATAAATAAACACATCAATTTTCAGTGTTTTTGTTTATTCGTTATTTATGTATCTGGATGTTCCTTCATGGACGCCAATACTTTGAATAATCCTTCATGGACGGCAATACTTTGAATAATCCTTCATGGACGGCAATACTTTGAATGTTGCACATGTAACGACTGGAAACTTGTACAAGAATACATTTTTAATCGAATTGGGAAAATAAAGACTGAAGTTGGGAATATGCACGAAAGTTGGGGAAATGTTCCTTTAATATCTTCAGCCATGCTTTACTACTGAAAATCTTTGTTCAAAACCACTTACTTCAGTAGTTCTGAAGCTGGTGCCTTGTCGTTATACCACTTATTACAGTTTTATTCTGGCTATAGAAGGTTCGTTCCTCTGGTAGAGCCATGCCCTTTACAAAACAAATATAACGTTCGATTGTTAATTCTTAAATCTGTCAACATGCCTTCCTCTATCTTTCAAGTAGCTGCTATCTCAAATATTCTATATCATATCATTTGTATTAAATAAACACACGAGATATCGTATTTTTTAACAATTCATCTTGAATAATATCAAAGTCCTATGTAACTGGTACCTTGTTGTACGGATGGCTTACCATACTTGTGCGTGGCCATACACTGTATACCTGTAGATGTATGTCTGTATGTAAACTGATACAGAAATCAATTTTCTATAAATGGTATAAATGCTATAAATAATTGCGGATATTACGAAATTAGATTAGATTGCTATCCAAGTCCTTGCGGATATGCACGATTAAATCAATAATAGTGATGTACATCCTTTAGCCCGAGTTTCCTCTAGCCCTGACACCAGAGTTAGACATTTTGACAGATAGATGTCTGGTGTACATAGCCCGAGTTACCTCTAACCCTGACACCAGACTTAGACATTTTGACAGATAGATGTCTGGTGTTTCCTCTAACCCGGACACCAGAGTTAGACATGTTGACAGATAGATGTCTGGTGTACATCCCTCTTGATGCATTCCAACAAGAGTTATCCTTCGTTGAACATAACAAGGGTATTGTTCCATGTAACTTTTGGTATACTTTATGATTTTACTGCGCCATTCATTGTCATTTGTAATTTCAGGATTTGGAGAAGAAGAGAAGAAGAAGAAGCAGAAGAAGAAGAAGAAGAAGAAGAATAGAAGAAGAAAAGGAAGAAGAAAGCACCAAGCGGAGAGTTCTCGTAATAAGAAGAGTCCAAAAGGTATATGTTTGTTTATTAGCCGACAGTCATACTGCCCATAAGTATAATATGTACTCGTTTCATAGCAGACATCTGTGCATTAGAAGACGCCATAATCTTATATTAGTTGACAGGTATCCTAACTAATTAAGTTTAAGTATTGAAATGCATATTGCAGTCCCAAGATGTCAAGTCATTTGTCATTATTTATAGAAATTTGTCAAACTCCATTTTTCAGTTTTGTCACTCTACAAACTTCATTTTTATACGAAGGTCAATTATGAGAAAACCTTCAATGAAGTCATGGTTCAGGGTACAAAGGTCAAGGTGATTATCACCAAGAACATATTTTGTTTTGTCACCGCTACAACGACTTCATTTGACGAATGATCATAACGGATTTAATTAAACTTCTATAAAAGTATGTGTTAGCCTGAATGAGTTCGTATGTTAAGGTGCCGTAGTCACCGTTACTATTTATAGAAACTGTTTTGCACGTAAGCGGGAGCATTAACTCCCTATTTTTTCTGACATTTTATTAAACAACAATGATATCCAAAGGTTGGCGTCCTAGTAAAGCCAACAATGCGCGGAGCAATGCGGTCTATGTTTGAACGACTTCAGTATAGAAGATATTGATGGTTTATTTATTTTATATGAGCCTAACACGAGAAAGGAAGAATTATTAAGCTATCCACTCAATGGCAGGCCTGAGAATCCACCACACCAAAGCTATCCACTCAATGTCAGGCCTGAGGATCCACGACACCAAAGCTATCCACTCAACGGCAGGCCTGAGAATCCACCACACCAAAGCTATCCACTCAATGGCAGGCCTGAGGATCCACGACACCAAAGCTATCCACTCAATGGCAGGCCTGAGGATCCACGACACCACAGCATACATCATCTCATAATCAATTTAGATGCCTCGCTGCGAGGAAATGTAGAAATATGACGACTTTAACCATGTTCTAAATGATTGATAACATAGTTAAAAAAAATGAAAACTCCGTCTGTGCCACTTGAAGTGATTGTGATGGGATTCCTAGATACAGCAATGGCGCCCATCGATCTAACGGTCACTTAGCGACAGACATCTTCACTCGGCGAAACATGGACTTGTGAATGGCGATACAAAGCGCAGTCATTTCAACACAGCCTTTAAAGTGACGACACACTTGACTCTTGGTGTTTAGGAACATCTTTTAGAGTGACATTGCTCCTTTGCATGGTCACCACGACCATCAAAGGAACGACACGCAGAACAACACGGTCACGAACACAGGGGATGTGCCTGGCGTCCTGACAAGTGCACCATGTTTATCGGAAAGAGAAATCTCGACCAACAAGAAGAACAAAGATGAATTGAAAGATTCAAAGTGAACATCTAATGAACTATTTTTATCATGTCTTCGATGAATATTGCTGATTCAGAAAAAAATATAGTTATAATGGAAATGATCACTTTCCTGCATTAATGTAACGTTCACCTGTTTGAGGTAGGCGATGGCTTTTGTCCCCAAGTACTTAAGTCCTTTAAAATGGTAGTTGTTATTCCCTGATAAATGTTCAGCAATAAAGGTAAGCGAAATTAACGGTTCAGCACAATATGACAGGGTGACCTTCGGCATGGCATTTCTGCGAGGTAGCACTATAATCGGAATCAGATCCATGTTATCGCAAGGAGGCAAATACACCAACAAATTGCCTTCAGCAACTCGTATACATTAATTACACACATGGAGGCATGTGCTTAAATGACTAAAGCTGCTAATAGGACGCTTAAACCTGTTAAACAGACCAAACAAATTCCTCACAGATTTAAACGGAAGACATGCATATTGATTATTAATTTATAAAAGAGGTACATTCCCTCCACTCTAAATTATTTCCTAAATATATACATTGCGTATTATTAAAATATAATTCAATTATCATTTTGTACAAATCATTAATTATAAATGACAGGTCCGTATTTTGAAATTTTTTCTTTATGGTATATATATAAAAAAATAATCTTATACTGACATTTGATAAGATATCTTATAAAAAAGACATTTTATAAAAAATATAATTGATCTTTTAAGTATAAATATATATATATAATATGAAACACAGGAGTTGCATTGCCCCCTGAATAAAATCTTTAGTTTGTTTGCCATAAGGGCGTTAAACCCTGATGCCGAGCGAAAGAGTGGATTGGGCTACTCCTAAAAGTTAGCACATTTATATAGGGCTAGGTCGATATCTAAGATATTTTTCAACGATTAAAAATTAGACTCGTCTTTGTTTGGATTTTTGTTCGTTTATATCAGCAGCTTTGCTTCTTGTTCTTGTTAATTTTACACGTTACGAGGGTTCGCACTTAGCAAACAATAATTTCCTGGACGGACATGCCTGTGTGTTATTTGCGCACGGACCGAGCTTAGAGGGCGGATACAATTGATCCGTTGTCTATATAATCATACAAACTGGCGTTTGGCATTAAACCTTATCGACGTGTACGTGTTCCGACGGTTATATAGCTGTATCGCACGATTACATAACGATGCTTCAGTGCATACTTATATAACACCAAGCTTCGCGTGTCGCCTGCTTTCTCTCTAAGTCAAGCTTTCGGTTATAATATGGACACTATCTGCCGAATACGCATCGGGCACTGAGCCAGAACCCGTGTTGGCTATTCCACAACTTGACCCTGCATCCCACTCACTCCTCCACCACTACCTGTGTTATCGACCCATCATTTTTTTGTGGTGCAATATTGTTTATACATAATTAACTGCATTATCTCATTGCTCCTTGGTCTACAACACTGCTAATATCGCGATCAGTCCCAGTGGTCCTGATAACAGACGAATAGGGGTTTTCCCTTCCACAGTTTAATCATCATTGATCAACCAAGCGAAACAGGACCAAGGAAGGTTTCCAAAGCTTGTCCTAAACGTCATGTCTACACGTAAAAGGTGCGGCTATTGAATTACACAAAATTTATATAAAAAAAAAGCGGCATTTTTTTTCGCATTAGGCGTGCTAATTGATGAACAATTCCTGACGGGATTTATGAAACTCCTATGAAATGGAAACGAACTTAACTATCTTTATCATATAATCAAGATTCCTTTGCGAATATTACGAATTGATGCTTTTCTAGACCTTTCTTGAAGTTTTGCAATATGCCATCTTGGCCCTATAATAATTTTATTAATTGAGATACACTCCTACAGGTAGGAGAAAAAATATACAGTACTTGTGTTATCGTCTGCAAGTTGTAAGAGGCACCTGATGTGGAAACGCCCTGCAGAATTAGGAATTGCTTTTGTTCCCTCTAAGTTTGAACACAAAAATGATCAAAATAAATCTGCTGCACCCATTGCAACATTTGGAATCCCTATACCCTCTTAATTTCTTAACAGACTTTTGTTTCCTAGAGTGTTTCTCGCACTACCACAGTTTCCGACTTAGTATCTAACGTTCGCTCAAATGAGAAAGGCAGCGGGTTCTGTCCCCAGGCCGGGACATACTCAAGTCTTAAAAAATGATAGCTAATATTCCCTGCTAATGTTCAGCACTTTGGGTAATCGCAACAACTGGTTCACCCGTTGTCTGTATACTGTGACCTGACAAAAATAGTTCACCCGTTGTCTGTATAATGTGACCTGCTGAAATGCTGTCCTGGATACCTTCGGTATGGTGTTTCATTGAGGTAGCACTATAATGTCGACGTCAGATCCATGCTATCACAAGGAGGCAAAAACCGGGATTTCTGATGTATTGCCCACTTCGTTATATTGCTTGCACACCTGGAAATATCATGTTTAGGAAATAAAGTCTGCAGACTGCCTGCTCCGGAAGACTGCCCGCCCCAACACGTATGGCACGTGGGCAACATACCATGCTTCCAGCACATACGGATATAACACATCAGGAGGCACGTTATTAAATGAAGTTTGATTCAAAATCATAAATAGAATTACAAACCAAACCAAACAAATCATTTGGCGATAAAAATGTCTGGCATCATTTAATCATTCTTTTATCAAGTCACAACATAAAACTATGCTACGGATGCAGTCTCTGAATAACAGGAAAACACACCTGTTGCATGTTGGCACCAACATTGTATTTGGTTTAAGAACCTTAACATGTCCCACCTTTAACCTTTATTTGGTATTTGGGTGTGTGATACCTTGCCAATCTGGTTATTACTGTCCACGTCTTTCTGTTTGTTTGATGCACGGCATAAGATTGTCCGTGTTCTGATATTGGGATGTTTGTGTATGTGATCATGGTTTGTATTCGTCGATGCCTAACGTCCTAAATGACCTCCTCTACATGAGAAGCGTCCATCAAACGGTGCATGTCTTGCCTTTTCATTCGAACAAATACAGACGATATTGCCATGCCATGAATTATAACTCACCGAGGTATGAATTACCTTACTTCTAACACCAATTTATATATAGCTAGGTCGTATCTCTGGAGATGCTAACCCTTAGGGGACCGTCGTCAAGGTGATATTCAGCTCGACCAATCAGATTGTAAAATTGACTACAGGTGCTTAGATGAGGTTATGAATATTGTATGGCGATATGGTGAGGTGTTACGGCGTGCCGAAATAAGGCACGGAAGGAAGGGAAGTCATTGGCCCATAGGGGGCCGTAACGTACCGACACGCACTGTCTACCTGTGTGTACAGTCCAGAAAAATTTCCGCAATTCACGATCGTATACAAGTATCAAATTATTCTCTATTATACAGATCATTACGGGGGGAAAACTGCGAATAAAGAATTCAAAACACTTTTTATTTGTTTTTTGTGATTTTGTCTTCAACTGTAACGAGTCTTTTCGGAAAAAGTTGCTACGTTGAAACGCTTTCTCTTTGCTGCAGGAGTTCTGGTGTCGGCGTTCCTGTTAACCACCCTGTATCCAGCTGACGTGTAAGTGACAGCTTTCTGTGCATTTATAAGGAAACCCTACAAGTACTATTCACAACAGGTGCATTCTCTGTAAAGAAACCTTGTTAATGCATTCCCTAATAGAATTGTATTTTAAGGAAAAGCTGGCTATTTGAATGATTTTGAAGAAGACCCAAGGTATATATGGCATCTTTTAATGGAAACTATTGCATCTATTCACGAAATAGGCGATGCCATATATGAGTTGACATAATTATATATTGTTCACTTGAATAATTTGCATATTTGAATCCGGATTTGGTGATTGAAAATTACAATTGAAAAAATATGTAAATGTAAAGTTTCAACAATAATATCGTGGGCGTCCCACAAGGGTGAAGTACGACGTCAACAGGAAGATAAATTATGACGTTAACAAAGATAAAGTATGACGTCGACAAAGATAAAGTATGACGTTAACAAAGATAAAGTATGACGTCGACAAAGATAAAGTATGACGTTAGCAAAGATAAAGTATGACGTCGACAAAGATAAAGAATGACATCAAAAAAGTTAAAATATGACGTCAATAAAGAAAAAGTACATTTGCATGACGTCAATACAAAGATAAAAAAAATTAATAATAATAATAATTCGAGGTTCTTATATACCGTTTTATCACAACCTAGTTCGTAGGTCGTTTCAAAGCGGTTCACAAATTATTATCCGTGGTTATAGGGCCTTTGCAACCAGCCAATATCTTACTCAACTCCCTGGAGAGCATACAGCCAGTACTGCCTTTTCAGTGCTCACAGCCAACATTCTACAATTCTAGCACTTCTCAACCACGTACTCATTTACAGCTGAGTAGACTGGAACAGGCGGAGTAAAGTATCTTGTTCAAAGATACAACACAGTGCCGTGCCGTGACTCAAACCCGCAACCCTGCGGTCACGAACGAGCATGTCGTCCTGTCGCTAGACTACCGTGTCTCCAATAAATAAATGATGAACTTTGATGATTTTGCCTCATAGCACCTTTGCTTGTGGTTTAGGTGGCCGAGGAGGAGTGTGGCAGTGCGGCCTTTAACGAGATGGAGGAGGAACCCTACTTTGTTGACTTCCTGCGAGAGGCACCAGAAATAACAGGTAAATTTCACTGCCACCTTAGAGTCTATCCATTGAATTTGGTCTCTCAGAATTTCAAAGATTACGTCAAAAATTCATTTAATTTTATCACCAATATTTTTAAAACCTGAGAAACTGATTAGACTGGAGATCAGTACTTATCATTTTAAATACCTAACACCTTTAACTCATTCACCCCTGAAGACACATTTGAACCCTTCCAATTCAAAAGTTGGAATAGTTCATTATGAAACTTCATGGGGAAGCCGAATTACTTGATAGAACCCATGTGGTCAGGCATGTGACCCCATACCTTTTCATGTTTGATAGAGAAATCGAACCCTGACCATCTTGATGAAAGGGGAGTGTGCTGTCTACTGCACCACCCAACCACTCATCATGCTGTTTAATCAAACATAATGATGTATTTACCATTTCTTTCGAAAACTACCTATAATAACCTGTGTATTCTGACCTGTTCAATCTGACCAACACATTGTGTCACAAAGGGTGTCGGATAAGACAGGTTTCACAGTGTTTAAGACTTACACATTTTACCTAATAGGGTTTGAATGTGTCTATAAGATAATAGACATTTCTTAATTATTCAATTATTCTCTGGAAGACGGAAAATGAGATTTAAATAATTTCATTGAAAGAGAATCTTTGATGCTGCTTTCAATTAATTCTGGTTGTTGTTAACAAGCATAGAATTATGATGTTGAAGCGAAGTAATTAAATTAACTTCCTTTTGTGTGCATCTCGCCCAATATTCATCTTTACCTAACCTTTATGATCCCAGATGGTGTTCATTTTATTAGCCCATTCACCCCCCCCCCCTAAAGTCACATTTGAACCTTAATTACCAAATCAAAATCTGGGCAAGTGTAGTTTAAATATATAGGGGTGAATAAGTTAATCAACAATATAGTGTACCTATGTTAAATTCTGTTTATCTATTTCTCTCTCTTTATAACAAGATCTACAAGCTTGAATCTGTGATATGAGTCTTTACATTACGTTTTAATATTATTTGAATATTGCAAGCCAAGATATTTTCAAGAGAATACAGACCTATTAAGTCTGTTTTACTGATTTTTGTGTTTTGATTTTTTAATTGAGGTTCAATACTTTTTATAATGTATTTATTTATCATAATTTTAAAATATTATGCATGCTACAGGAGGTAAGTGATTTGTCTCAGGGATGCACCCGTAATATTACATGGTAGACTTTCTATATTTTATTATTGTTTTTCTTACGGTAGTTGAAAACTGATATGGGTCTGGCTCCACTTTTAGACTTCTTTTTTTACATAGAAAATGAAAAACGTATACATTTTTTTTCTGGTTGTAGAGTGTATTGAATTTAATTTCAATCTTTTTTCATAGAAAGATTCATCAAATTGTCAATATGAAGAATATTATAAAGCTTTGTTGAAGTTTGACTATTGAGTGGGAAAAAATTCAGAATGTTGACTATTTTGTCATAACTCTGTGGAATAAAATATATCTAAAAAAATATTTATAAATTGAGAAACATTAGGTATTTCAAGGGATATTAAATATTTCAATCTTTAAATTTGAGGAATTTCAAATAATTTCATCTTTTACGTGAATATATTCTCCTGTTTAATCCTTGATGTCACATATTATATATAAGTGTACTTTCATAATTCAGATATATTTGGAATATATGCTGTAAACATTAAATTTAGTATTTTTATCACTTATCTGTACTTTCTTGCTTATCAAATTCTGTATCTCAATTTGCTTCCTCCTTTATCATTCTTACTGCGACAATTTTGTGATTGATCGACTAAAAGCTGGTGCCAAATCAGCAAAGTCATCGAAGTCAAAAGAGCGTGGTAAAGTCTTTTCATAATGTACTCATATGCCATAGGGAAAGATGTCTCCATTCGCCCCTCCCTACACCCCATAACCTCTCATCCCCTAAAAAACAAAAAACAAAAACTGTTCGTGTAAATGGGCTGTGAATAATGAATAAGTCATGTCCAAATTAATTTAGGACTTAAGGCATACTTTGAATTGTGCCAAGAGAACTTCAGGGTGATAAATGTTTTAACAGCCCATGTAAATTTGAATGTATTTCTGATGAAATTGAATTGAGAAATGTATGGCAGAGAAAAAGTAAATGTGTTTAAATAGGTATTCAAATATAAAACATGAAATTTGGTCTTTTATAAACATGATAATCTGCAAAATGTGTTTAAATAGGTACATTTATCTAAATGTTATAGGGAAAATTTGGTCTTTTGTAAAAATGACAGTCTTACCCAAATATATTTCATAACTTGTGATTCAGTGTTTTGGCTGTTCTTGAAGTATTTTGAAAGCAATCAGAGTAGTTTAGATATTTCCATCATGTTAAATTTATGGTAATCAAAAATTTACATAAACTCACTTGATTGGTAGATGTTTGACAGTAACTATTTCGCAAGTTTTGGAAATCGTTGTTTCCAACAAAACCTTTCTGTCGTCAAAATTACACCAGTTCTGGAAATATGATGTCTCTTTGGCCTTTTGTTTTGTGAACTTTGCCCTATTGCTCTGTGAACTTTGCCCTTTTCTTCTGTAAACTTTGACCCCTGTAAAACTTCTATATCTTTCCTATGACATATGAGAACTACACATTGTTATGATGTCATTCGTTGGAAAACAAATGCCAAACATCTCATATTGTGACGTAAGAGGATTCACAGAAAATGTCCCGTGATGCGTGACACCTGCCTGTCTTTTGTAACGATAGATATCATGTGATCCACACTCAGTTATACACTGGTTTCCATAGAAACCATGTGACTGTCACATGACGTAAAAGTTTCACGTTGTTGTAAACAAATTGTTGTATTTAGATTCAATAGAATGTTTTCCATCACTTCTCTATGGTAGATTGTTGTTACGCATTGTTGATGAATTATTCTCACGATAATTGTTTTCGGACGTCTTGGTTCGTAGGTCTGTCGGTTGAGCCCCACCACACTAACAAACGTAGACTGTCCGTTAATGTGGTACAGCGGAGCAGAAGCTTTCATGCAGACGGTGTCCAATATTCATACTTTTTTGCATTCTGACTACTTTTATTCAATTTGTCGAGCACTTTTTTATTTTCAAGAAAAGCTCCCATGAGAGCCTTTGAATTTCGTTTTTTTCTTCTAGAAATTGGTTTGTTGATCTTATTTGTCATTCTTGGGTTGTTGGTTGATTTTGATTTTGTTCTGTAATTATTTGGATGGACCAAAAAAGAATGCTTCCCTGTGCATGTTGCCTGTCTGATATTCATGGTCACCAAAAAATACTTAAGTATTTCTCGGACTTGAAAAAGCAAAATGTATTTTAATCATGCTTACAAAGTTACAAAAATTTGATTAAGGAAAAAACATGTCAGAGAAACCATGTAAAAAATAACTTCCTTAAAGCTGACTGGTTATTTAAAATATAGTATTGTTGTTTTTAAACACACACACACAAAAAAAAAAAAAATCAAATTAAAAAGTTTACAGTTTTAGCAATAGATTGTTAATCATCTATGTGTGAAACATTAATTAAGAAAATAAAAAAAAATAAAATGAAAAATTACTGACTGATTTTTAAGTCCTGGAGTGAAACTTAGTTCAGATGGTATTATAAGGGAAAGCACCTGCTAAGAATACTGGTTGTGACCTTGAGTGTCTGACCTTGACAGATCATGGTCATGACCTTGACAGTATGCACAATTGGTTGAGTGTTTGATGGAGCACACCAAATGGTATCCAGCCACTAGTAATGAATAATTATATGATATTTGAAATTATGCATATTTTTTATGCAATTCACTCATGGAAAAAAAATTGTCGTTATATTTTCTTTTAAATTCCTGCATATTCATTAAGACAAGTAATTGTAATCATTTACATAATTAATTCAATATCTTTCTTGTAACAAAACAAAATAAATAGACATGTCATGAGCTAAAAATTTAACGCTTTATTCTGCAATGTAATAATTAGCTTTTCAGTTCAGGTAATATTCTAATTCATTTAACATTGGTTGTCATCTGTGTATTTTATAGAATCAATTTCAATTAAGAAATTCAATATGATACAATATATGGATTTATTTTACATGCATTTATTTATGTAAATGATTCAATGTATAAGGAGGTAACTATGAATTTTATTAACATATTACTCTTGCTGATTGAAAGGTAAATGTGATTCATTTACATCTAGATAACTACTGTTGTTTCAGATCATTTAAAGTATGTATTGAGGATCCCCTTACCATGGCCAAAACTGTAACTGTGTATTGGAGACTGTTTTTTCCTGGCATGACTATAGCTTTGATAATCATTTCTGAAAAGAAAACCATACCTTGCAAGATGTTTGGGAAAATGAAATAAAAGATGAAATCAACAAAAAATATGATTAGCTAGAATGTTCTGCCATACAAAGTTAGCTAGGCTAGACCCGGATTTCGAACCCTGGACTTCAGATGTTGTACTTTCACTCTAATCAAATCAGCTACTTGGTCAACGGAAGTGCTCTGACCAAACTGCACTACGGTTACATCCAAAATGAAATTAAAGGGAGGTTGCAGTATATACGAAAAATTACAGTGGAATTTTCTAGTGTTTTTTGCCCGCAGTGGGACAGGGATCCTTAAAATTTCTAGATTATTATTTTGTTGTTGTCTAATCATTGAGGTCGTGATTCAATACAACATGTAAGGCAAAATATCAAGTATGGGGATACATGTGTGTGTCTGTTTGTACCATGTGCTGGTACAGCATCCTTTATGTGTGACTGTGTGTGTCTCATATGTCCATGTGCTGTACATGTGCCCACATGTAAAAGTACAGGGGACCCATTGCTAGATCGGAATTTTCAGGTTTTTGTTTGCATGTTGAAATCAAGGCATGTGACATATGTGTCACTTGCTCGACACATGGGAAGTATAGCCACACGTGTGTCTCATACATGGTAGTTTGCCTAAATGTTTGCTTGGAGTTTCTCTTCATGTTCAATTTCTCTGTATAAATTCTTGCATCCTTTTCATGCTTATAGACATACAATACAATTAAAGCCTCATTTGACATATTATAATTCATCAATTAACCATGTTTATCTAATGTCTGAAAACATTGATGCTCTTCTAATATCATATATACTAAATTGTTTCCATAAATACAGGTATCAAAAATATGCTTATTCTTTTCCATAACCTTGACCTTTTGTCATGACCTTCATATTTGGATATGACCTTTACTTTTGTACAATAGCCTTGAGATTTTTGCCATGTCCTTGACCTCTGTGCGGGTGTTGTTGCAGGTGATGAGCCGGAGGATGCCGACATGGAAGCACCAAAGATCTACGAGCCAATCCCCAGTCTGGATATGTTACAGGACCGCCTGCTCGGCTACATGGAACAGTACAACGAGACTATCAGAGGCACAAAGATGGATATGGTCTTCTTTAAGGTACGTACTACCCAGACACATAATCTAGAAGGTTCAAATCATCATGTCTGGGTCAGATGCTGTTGACTAGTCTATATAGGTTACCTTTTTGTTCCAGTCACATGTAAATAATAATAATAATACTTCAAGGTTCTTATGTACCGCTTTATCACAACCTAGTTTGTAGGTCGTCTCAAAGCAGTTCACAAATTATTTTCCCTGGTTAAAGGGCCTTTGCAACCAGCCAATATTTTTCTCAACTTCCTGGGGAGCATACAGCTAGTGCTGCCATTTCGGGGCTCACAGCTAGCATTCAAAAATTCTAGCACTGCCTATCCACGTACTCATTTACAGCTGAGTGGACTGGAACAAGCAGAGTAAAGTATCTTTTTCAAAGATACAACACAGTGCCGTGACATGTCAAGACTTATCACCTGTCTAGTGTCACCTGTAAAGACTTATCACCTGTCTAGACTTGTTACCTGTAAAGACTTGTCACCTATCTAGACTTGTCACCTATCTAGACTTGTCACTTGTCACCTATCTAGACTTGTCACTTGTCTAGACTTGTCACCTATCTAGACAATGGATAGTCTTACCGACTAATCCCTTTGTCAATATGTTGTCAATAAAATATGTTTAAACTAAAACCTATCTAGACTGTCACTTGTCAACTATCTAGACTTAGTCACTTGTCTAGACTTGTCACTTATCTAGACTTGTCACTTGTCTAGACTTATCACCTATCTAGACTTGTCACCTATCTATACTTAGTCACTTGTCTAGACTTGTCACTTGTCTAGACTTGTCACTTGTCTAGACTTGAGCTTGTCACTTGTCTAGACTTGTCACCAATCTAGACTTGTCACTTGTCTAGACTTGTCATTTGTCACTTGTCTAGACTTGTCACTTGTCTAGACTTGTCACTTGTCTAGACTTGTCACTTGTCTAGACTTGTCACTTGTCTAGACTTGTCACTT